>CM040983.1:5024991-5039361 GCA_022985145.1 Pangasius djambal | reverse complement strand
AGCTTTACAGAAATAAATGGATTCAAAAAATATATTGTAAATATGTGAATTCTCCATTTGTTAGACATAAACCTAGGGTGGTATTCTGATGTAGTACCCCTGCTGGGTTCTTCCTGCCCCACTCCAATTACCACCTGAGCTCCTAACCTGCTTTTTGTACTGTATATGATCAATACAGCAGTTCCCCTAAACAGGAAAGACTTTTTAAACACTATACACTGGCTTGTTTAATGAATATTCCTTCAGTGTGGTAGGTGTATCTTGATTTTAATATTGTAAATTTCGTCTATTATTATAATTTCAGTAACCAGTGCAACTGATGGGAGTCTTGGTTTCTCTCAGTGTTTTTCCTCATTCTTGTTTCCTTTGTTCTTGCCACTTTTAGTTTGATTATCTTGACCTGGATTGCTGACGGTAGTAAAACTTGAATAAGTGGACAGTACCTCACAGTTTGACTGTTTTTCTAGATCAGCAGAAATCAGGTAGAGTGAAAGGTTTTATGATTGCTGAAAATTAAGGATTCTATAGTGTAAAAGAAGTTTATGAACAGGTTCTCTCTGGGAGCCACATTTCTTGGTCCGAAATGAAAACAGTGGGGTGCAAGAAAAGGGAGATCATAGGGGAAAACATACCAATGGGAGTTGATGATCTTGCAGAGTGCAAGTTCACAGCACATGCGTAGGTTAGCCTGGTGGTCTGGGAGCATGGAAGGTGGGGTTCGCATGGGGTCCACCTCACAGTTTTCCTCTGACTCATACAGTGCACGAATAAACTCACCTACACACACAGATCATTACCATTATCAACAATGGCAATACCATCAACATCATTCTTGCCATCCGCCATACTCAATTCCCCAAACAAGAATACCATCATCACCAGCATCATGATCTAATTCTTGAGAAAATATTAGAGATTTCTTACACCCTGCTGAAAAATCAAGCTTTGTCTGACTGGCTACCAGATGCCCAAACACAGGCTGAGCTGATCAAGCTGGTAGACCATCCTTGCCAGCTGGTAAGTTACTTAACACCTTCCTTATTATTTGTCTAAAATGATCATTTAATTTTAAAGATTTTTTTAATTGCCTTTAATTGTTGTGTTTGGTCAGACCAAGCTAGATGTTTCAGCAGGGTGATCATCACCACCCTTACCACGTACCAATGGTGTCTTTAAGGTAGCGATGTCCAACGAGTTTGAGGTACTCCTCTATGGCTTTGGTCGCCAGTGTGTTCTCCCTGAAGATCAGATGCTCTCTATCTATGAAACGATCCACCTCACTCAACGCCATGTCCGACAGAAAATCCTGCACAAGAAAAACAACTCCTTTCAAACCTACTTCATCTTGTGCCAAACACATTTAAAATGATAACCAGCTTAGAGTTTATGATGTGCTTAGAGGTTTTGGGCACAGTGCTTTGTCAAAAACAAGAGCCAAAAATTACCCTCAAACCTCATTTTCAGACAATCTAATGAGTCTGTAAAGTGTTCAGCACCTTTGCTGAGCTGAGAGATTCACCTCTGCTCTCTTTCTGAAACTCAGAAAGGTGCAAAGGTTTACACAGGAAGTGGACTCACGGACCTTGGCCTTGCCAGTGCTCTGTAGAATGTGCACCAGGGCGCAGGCCACTTCCTCCTTGCTCTTCACACTCAAGAGTGGCTCCAGAACAGCACACAGAGTGCGGTAATTATTCGTCACATACTCTGCAAACTCCTTATACAGCTCCATGGGCAGGATACTCATAGTCTGGTAGCGTGATTTGAGCCTCAGTGAGGCATTAATGACCTTTCCACTGCCCACACCACCACCCTTTGCAAGGACACTGGGCTGGATGACTGGGTACCATTGCTCCACAAACTGACGGCCTGTGATGCTCGAGATGGGAATGCTGACCAAGCCAAGATATGTGCTTTTCTCCTGTCAAAAACACACACACACACACACACACACACACACACACACACATATCCCCAATCAATACAGGGCAAGCAATGATAGTTGCCCATTATAGAGGTATCAAATAAAATACATCTGGGTCTGTTATAGATAACAATACATTATTGTTATCTGTAAATGAAAAGATTATCTTGATAACAATCTGGTATGTTCGGTCATCACTCAGACCTTGCGTCGCTTCTTGTCTGTCTCCTTGTAGAGGTGCAGGCGCAGGCTCCGGATAGCAGGGAGGTTGTTGAATTCAAAGTGCTCACCCCAGAACACTGTGTCTGTTCGAGGCTTGCTGGTGGTGCGCGCATACAGCATGTCATCCAGACACAACTCGCAGTAGTAGCGCTTTTTAGGTGGAAGATCCCGCGCCTCGATAATCCACAATTTAAGAACATTGTCCACCCGACGACTGTTATCCTGCAATGGTATCAAAATTATCAAAACATGTAATTTATCAGTCTTGAGATATGAATGAGTTAAAGCTTCCCTCAAAGAATTTCCCTCATAACTTATTCCATATAGAATAATACATTTATTCAGTTGGCAATTCCACGGAAATAGACAACAAACCCCTACACTTCTACCTTTATGAAGAAAAAAATCCAAATTGTATGAATTTGAAAAATGTTCCCCCACCCTAGGTACCCTGCCCCTTCCCCTGAAAACCAGTACAGTGAAAGGGTACTTCTCCTATAAATACTTTTATTTATGCTAATCTTAAGTTACTATGAATGTGTATGCAAATGAAAACATTTAACTTTCACTCCAGTCTAGTCCAGTTGTTGACACATTCCTAGTTTAAATGCTATAGTACAGGCAGCTGTTTTTACTGAGTCTCAGCTAAAGCTGTCAACTCATGCAAGGCTTCTTCTGAGATATTTCACATGCGCCTAAATAATGGTAATAAAGGCTAATAAAGGACAATACACGTATCTAATCAACCACTGTGTAAAAACTGTATACAGCACAAGAGCATATATATGGAATAATCTAGAATAATATGGAAATATTATTATAATACTCATATTTTGCACCTATTTCTGAAATGAGTTTGGGGGTCATTCAAGGTTCAGCATGAATAATCTGAAGACTGCAGACTGCAGTCTTTACTCAGCTATAACTATAATAATCACACTGGCTAATGAGTCCTAGCCCCAATTCTCTTTTCAATAAATGTAGCAAACAGCTGCACAAAATTAAATCACTTTTCTAACAGATGAGTTAATTAGCTGCTATACTGTCATCACAACCTTCTTTGTTATTTAAATTTCAAGCTGTTGTCACTATTTCAATAACAAGAAGTACATTTTTGTTTTTGAAAAAATCTTTCATTCTGAGGTACAATAGTCCTCCTAGGAGTTACAGAGTGTTACATCAGAGGTTTCATTTCTCTTGCTGCTTGCTTCAGGAAAGGCAGCTGAGGATTTTTTGCCAGCAGCAATTTTAGCAAGATAGTTTCTGTAAATTTTAGTGTTTGTTACTCTTATACATATTTAAAATTTCCAAATCCTAAAATGTACTATTCAGTAACTACATTAAAAAGAATCCAAAATGCTTAATTTTATTAATTTAAGTATTTTGCTGTATAATAGAGGTGTGGAACCATCTATTTTCCCCTCATTTTCTCCCATTTTGATCATTTGCCAATTCCCCCACACTAACTAGATCTCCCCTATCATGCTACAGCCACCAACCAGGCCAATATGCTCCTCCTTGGAGACACATGAAGACACATGAAGCCAGCCACTGCATCTTTTGCTGCTCATTCAGCGCAAAACACTCAGAGGAAAGAGCTCTCTGCACTCTTCTACATACACGGTCTCACAGACATGATTGGTTAGTATCACTTTGATTGACAGGGGATAGATTAATACCACCATTCCCACCCAAAGAGCATGGACAATTTGCTCTCTTGGACTCCCAGTCACAGGTGACATTCGAATATGCAGTCTTCAGATGCTTTTCTGTTGCGCCACTTGGGAGCCTTCCAGCAAAGTATTTCTGCAGATTAAAACACTGGCTGTAGTTCAGCATTTCCTAAACTTGAACCATCATAGCTTCTGTAGCAGATCCCCTGCTGTGGCTAATAATGAGAGGAGAGAGTTTTCACAGATTTCATAGTTTTTTTTTTTTTTATTTCATTTTACCCTCTCTGGTCTAATTAGTGAACTGATGAAATGGCTTGGTCAAAAAAAGTTGACAATGAAAACAGAATGTTTCATGATAACTGGATAAAGAAGAATGCATTCTCTTCTTCAACTACAAAACATGTATCTCATTTGTTCTAGGAATCTATGCCTCTAGTCAAAAGTGGTAACACGAAACACCACTACAAAACAAAACCTAACCACTTCAGACTTTCCTATTTATAGCCATAAACTCATTAATAGTTAAGTATTAAAAGGTAACTGTTCTCACCAGTCTCTCATGTTAGTTCCTTATCTAGACCTTTGTAAGTAAAGAATTGTATGTCACCTGAACCTTTACAAATTTTAGTATAAGGGGATGAAATCAAAACTATTTGATTTAATTATTATAAGTAATTCAAAATCATTTGATCTTCTGCATTTTATTAGTTATAGTGCCTCGCACCTTGTATAGTCCATAGCTCGACTGCTGAATATTTGAGGGAAACATTTCTTTAGATTTACACTGGTACTACAGGGCAGCTGTTGATAGTAATGAAAATTTATAGCCTCCCATTTAGCACTTCGTAAACTCCACAAAAAAATTACTTGCACCATTCACTTTGTCTCTACTGAAAATCTAATACCATATGTCAAATACAACGATCAGCCATAACATTAAATCCACTGACAGGTGATGTGAATAACATTGATTATCTCATTACAATGGCACCTGTCAAGGGGTGGGATATATTAGGCAGCAAGTGAACAGTCAGTTCTCGAAGTTTATGTGTTGGAAGCAGGAAAAATGGGCAAACGTATGGATCTGAGTGACTTTGACAAGGGACAAATTGTGATGGCTAAACGACTGGGTCAGAGCATCTCCAAAATGGCAGGTCTTGTGGGGTGTTCCTGGTATGCAGTGGTTAGGACCTACCAAAAGTGGCCGAAGGAAGAACAGCCGGTGAACCCGTGACAGGGTCATGGGCGTCTAAGGCACACTGATGCGTGTGGGGCACGATGGCTAGCCTGTCTGGTCTGGTCCTGTCCTGATCCTGTCTGCTCTGAAGAGCTACTGTAGCACAAATTGCTGGAAAAGTTAATGCTGGCTATGAAGAAGGCAAGCCAGCAGAGGCAGTGTGATGCTCTGGGCAATGTTCTGCTGGGAAACCTTGGGTCCTGGCATTCATGTGGATGTTACTTTGACAAGTATCTTCTACCTAAACATTGCTGCAGACCAGGCACACCCCTTCATAGCAACAGTATTCCCTAATGGCAGTGGCCTCTTTCAGCAGGATAATGCGCCCTGCCACATTGCAAAAATTGTTCAGGAACGGTTTGAGGAACATGACAAAGAGTTCAAGGTGTTGAGTGGCCTCCAAATTCTCCAGATCTCAATCTGATCGAGCATCTGTGGGATGTGCTGGACAAACATGGAAGCCCCACCTCACAACTTATAGGACTTAAAGGATCTGCTGCTAAGATCTTATTGCCAGATACCACAGCACACCTTCAGAGGTTATGTGGAGTCCATGCCTCAATGGAGCTGTTTTGGCGGCACAAGGAATATGTACACAACATTAGGCAGGTGGTTTTAATGTTATGGCTGATCGGTGTATAAAGCATTAGAATTACATAACAACAAATATCTATACATTTGACAGTTAGATTCAGTTATAGAGCCTGAGGACCAGCCACCCACGTTTCCCACCTTGTTGGGTTTAACAGCTCGCTGCAGGTTCTCGATCCACTTGTCCCGCTCAGCAGCCGATCGACAGGCGAAACACTTTGTGCCTGAGGCTGTTGTTACCTAAAGACCACACACATACATAAACACATGCCAAAGGTCATGTTTAGAGTGGCTTGCATAAGTATTCCCTTGGCATCTTGGTTGCTTTTCTGACTTATCCGTGGTCAGTGACACTTGGTGAACAGCCTCCTCTAGAATCATGGTTGTGCCATATTCGTTCTGCTTTTTAAAAATAGATTTAATGGTGCTCTGTGGGATGTTCAAATCTTGGTATTTTTTAAAATAACAAAACCCTTGTCCTGGATTTGTTTTGATAGCTCCTTGGTTTTCATGATGGCATTTGTTTAGGTATGTTTTCTAACAAACTCCAGGAACAGGTGTATGTATATTGAGATTGCATGACACTTTAATTGCACACAGGTCGACTTCATTCAACTAATCATGTGACCTCTGATGGTAACAGGGTGCAACAGAACTAATTTAAGGATTTCCCAGCAATGGGGGTGAATATAATTTTGCAAACTGTATTTATTTATTTTTTGTGTGAATCCATTTATTTCTGTAAAGCTGCTTTGTGACAATGTCCATTGTTAAAAGCGCTATACAAATAAAATTGAATTGAATTGATTTTCCCTTATTCAGTATTACAGGCTATTAGGTGTAGATTCATGACATATAATGTTAACTAAGTTCATTTCAGTTCCAGGTTGTAACACTGCAAAATGTGGAAACGTCCATGTGAATAGTTATGCAACACACCTCTATTAGTTCAAGCCTGGCTACTTGTGTTTTACACACACACACACACACACACACACACACACACTCACGTACCTCAAAGCAGTACTCCTGGCCGAGGATGCTGGAGTGGACGGGCTTGATGATGGCATCCTCGTCCAGTGTGAGGTCCAGCGCCTCGGCCGCGCTGCTCGGCGACAGCAAAGACTCGTGGGAATGAGACTCCTTGAAGCTCTGCATCAGACGTGTTCTGTAGCAAGAGAGCCGTAAAAGAAGGACTAATAATACAGCCCTAACAACACAATAGTTGATGGTCCCCCTTTTGTTCATTATGGTGTGATGTTGGTGCTTCTTACTGTGCATTAGTTCTTAGTGTCTGAAAGAGCAGGCTGTCAGATAATTTGGCAAAAAAGCTCATGGCGGTCTTGGACACCACTCAAGTCGAAATATGAACTGAAGGCCTCAGGCTGCAAACTTTCATAACAGAAACCAAACAATTGAGTTGTGATAGACATGATTTATCGACAGGGCTGGACAATACTTGGGCAACTGTAATTCATTTAGGTACTTAAGTACTAGATTCGGAAGATTTGTACTCAAGTATTATTGAAAATTGAAAACTAAATTTACAAGAGAAAAAACAAACATTTTACTCCTTACGTTTTCAATTTGACTGTCAAAGTATTCATTAAAATCCTCAAATACCATGAGATTCTTTCCCACATTTTTGAAATCTGGTACTCATACACAGTATACCAGCAGTAATGTAATTTTTTAGAATACTGAAAGGATAGAATCTAATCTAACCTAATCTAATCTAATCCATTTTTGATAGCTACTGATCAGATGGTTTTATTTAGATTATAGAATATACCTAATGAACTATCAACTCAAGGTGTGTCTGTGTAAAAACTGCAAAAACTAAAAACTATGCAAGCTGAATTACTCGCAGGGTCTGCAGAGGATTGTGTGTTTGCCTTAACAAATAAGCAATTTGGGTTGTTTACACCAAAAGGTGCAAAATACATGGTGAAGTTTAACACCTGCAATGTGATTTACTCCAGTCTGAAAAAAGTCACTTGGGGAATGGCAACTGTGTATTAACAAATTAATACAACTGAAGGGCAGGTATTTACAGAAGTCCATTTCCACTATTTAAAGGCAATCATTTTCTGCCCCAACTTTGCAAGTGACATAATTTATGCAGTTTTTCTTTATAAATTGCCTGCACCGTGCCCAGTAACTGTGATTTGTTGAACTGCGCACTTGTTATTTGGGATCTTATCAGGCCCATATATATATATATATATATATATATATATATATATATATATGTATGTATATATAACAGAAATATATCAACATCATTTAAGCCTAACAATAGCAATAAATGAAAATGGGGAGAAAAAAAAGAAAAAAAAAGAAAAAGTGTTGTATAAACATTTCTGTGGCAAAGTTTTCTTTAAGTTTTCTTCAACATTCTGTCAAAAAATGAAATCAGATATTCCATAAGAAAAGTAACTGTTATCTGATTAAGTATATTTTAAAAGGTGTCCAAGATAAGTATATATAAGTATTGGCTGTATTTGTACTAACATTGGACTTTTCTGGATTGGATTTTTTTTGACTGGCTTCACAGATTCTGTAATCCAGATGACATGCAGTAGTTCGTTAACCAATACTAACTAATGCTGTTAATTCAGGCCATTTCAGAGCATAAAGCCAACTATATAACTAAGTTCTCACTGGAACATTGTGTATTGGAAATCTGTAAAACACAGCTGCATGGGCCATATGACAGCGTGAAGTCCATCCTTATTGGTATATATATATATATATGTATTGGTATGAATTTAGCCTTTGTAATGAACCTCAACAGTCTTAAAGATAAAGCCCTCGGCTCTGCCATATGACAGGCAAATGTCACGTACTGACAGAGGAGACGAGTCCCACTCCAGCACAACGCAGACCGTCATGTCAATTAGGGCTAGAAATCTCGAGCTTCAATTTGAGGTGAGGATGTGAATATAAAACTATCCTTTCTACATCTTGGTGCATTTTTGTATTTCTGTAGTCTACATCATCCATTATTTATACATGTATCATACATGTATTTACTGTATAAATGTATCCTACAGTGTACTGCACTCTGTATATGGCTGTGATGACAAAGATCTACTGGACTTGATTTAACAAACTATACTTAAATGTATTTACAATGCGTTTGTTATTTTACTGGAAATGTTTGGTACTACTGTTATTTTTCATTAATAAAAAAACAAAACCTGTGTATAAGTCTATGTCGTTTTCGTGTCTTGATGTAGATTCGCAAGAAAGAATCAATTATTTTTTCCCACTACCAGTGTCAGTGTGAATGCCTTATGTTTGGTTGTGGTGCGTGCGTGTGTGTGTGCGTGTGTGTGTGTGCATATTTTGCGTACCTTTCCTGGTCAGCACTGCGGAATCGTGGGAGAATCATGTGGCGGAAGCTTCCGGTGCGATCAAGTTTGGGCTGGCTCTTGGCTCGCTTAATTGAGCTTTTCAGACGGCGGCTAAGAAAACTCTGATGTGAGCGCACACACACACACACACACACACACACACAAACAGAGAGTTCAGATTGACACAACATGACTTAAAAGAGAGAAAATTGGAGATTGTACATTAGAAATAATTCAGATGTTAATACTGGGTTCACTGGCTTTAGTTAGTTAGTTAGTTAAACTTTGTTATGGATTTGTATTTTCTGACGTCTACATTATTGATTCAGTACAAAAAACATTTTAAATTCCAAACATTAGTTTTCCAGCGCAAAATTGAATGTTACAGAAAAATGTTTGTATGTCAGTAAAGAAAGCAGCGTATTACATAACAGACACTTTTCAGGCAAAAACACATAATGAAGGCTGCTGGGTTTCGCTGCAGAAATAAGAAGAAAGTGTGACAGTCAAAGTCTCCAGAAGAACTGTGGCTGCTTCTGCAAGATGCTCAGTAACACTTACAGCTCATCTCCTTATAAACCTGCACACACTGTACCTGAGTGAAGGATCGTCACACCAAATATTGACTTTGTTTCATTTATTACTGTTTACTGCTCTTTATAGTATTTTTTTTAATGTAGAAACATTTCATTTCATTATTTTTGAAGGCATCTTTGCTCTACAGCATTTCTTTGCATGTGCCTAAGACTGTATATATATATATAGTCAAAAAAATTGGGCCAAGCCCAAAATGGCAAAATATTAAGCTTTTAATGGTCTTAACAACAAATCATTGGTCAGGAAATTAACAAGAATTAAACAAATAGATAAAGGAACTTAGAAGGAGATAGCTTTCCCCTTTGATTTCTTTAAATGTTTAAGCCTTGTGGCCCTTGATTGGCTGGATCAGGTGTGGCAGATCACCAAATAATGACTAATCTATTAAGAAAGAAAAAAAAAAAAAACATCCCAGAAGATATTTTTGGAAAATTTTGTATACCCACACATGCATTAGTTTGAAGCATTTTAATTTAATAGTTTCAAGCATTTTAATCATTATCATGATTTTACCTTTGCGTACAAGAAGACTATTTCCCAGTTTCTAGCTTTTCTCCAAACAGTTCACTGCAGCAAAAGTAAACGAGTAAATGGGTGGCACAGGAGCTCTCAGAGTGCATTTGTTTCATTCATGCTAATTTGACCAATGATTTGTTGTGAAGACAATTAAAAGCTTAATATTTGCCTTTCTGGGCTTGGCCCGTTTTTTTTTTTGCCCATGTGTTTATATAGAGATGATGGAACCATGATTATTAAATCAAGAAAGTAAATGGTTACATTATGAAAGAATAAATGTGCGATAATCCAGTCGCAATGTAGTGATCTGTCTGGCAATAGATGTGTTGTATCTATAAACAGCTGTATCTTTACCCTGCTGTCTGTTACAGTATATTCACTGTACTGTACTTACAGGCCTATTCTTCTATTTCATAAATGATTTGTGTACAAATGTTGTTGCTGGACTAAATAAAGTAACTGTGAGCCAGTTTATGGATGTACAATGCACACAGTAAGATTTTCAGAATTTTGACTATGAATTTCAATATCCCTCTCATGCCATAGTACTGTTCATTTAATTAAAAGCCAAAGAAAGGGCTTTTTTTTTTAAGTTAAGCCTCTGAATCTCAGATGGTTTGACATGCAGGACAGAAGTGGGAAGCAGTGTGGAAAGACTTCGTCTTGATAAGGCATTGAGATTTTGTACACAGCTTTTCTCCACAAGAAAGAATCATTTCTAAAATGGAAGCGTACTGCTGAGGCTAAATGATTCATTTTAACGAAATAGAGCTTCTGACTGACAAGTAGATTTACTAGCGACCATGTCAGTGATTGAAGCTAGAGGAGAGCACAGCTATGTGCTGCTGGTTTGGAAATATTCAGGCCCTGATTTACCAACCGCCCACATAAAAAGAGCTCATTGGCGACTGTAAGAAGGTGCACTGTGTGCAAAATGTGTGCATGTTACAGGTGGTTTACAAAGAATAACTGTGTGACTCATGGGAAGTGCAATGTGCAAATTATCATTTTGTATCTGCTATTTCATCTTGATAGCGTTGGTGAGTTAAGATCGCAAAGAAGAATCAAACTTAAACTAAACCTTTATAGCGCTTTCAGTAGAACACAGATTAAAAGTCTGGGAGACACACTGAAAAACTGTACAGAATGAAATGTAAACCCAAAATAAGCATGTATTTTCTTTTCTGAAAGTACGCATGAATTAAAATCTTTTCACAGTTTTATTTTGGCATCAGAGGTGCAATCCTGCTCGGATTATACTCATTCACACCTGGGGGCGATTTAGCGTAGCCAGTCCACCTACTGGCATGCTTATGGGAGGTGGGAGGAAACCAGAGAATCCTGAGGAAACCCACAGACATGCGGAGAACACGTGACAGACAGTTACCTGAGCTCAAGATTGAACCAGGAACTCTAGAGCAGTGAAACCAACTTTGCTGTGATAATACTCTCATCATTTTAAGAAAAATTTTGATCATTTTAAGATATCGAGGCACAGTCCTCATTGAAAAATGTTCTGATTAGTAAAACCGACTGAACAGTATAAATTTTATCTGCATGTGGCAGAACTGGACTTCTGCAAATTTAATACCTGACCCTCTGTGAAATTATCTCTGGTCTCTAAAGAACTCTATTTGCATTGACTCTCCTTTGCATTTGACACTTTTACGTAGAAACGTGCCAAGTTGCATATTCATTAAGGCAAATACACAAAACTGGGCAACACATGTTATTTCTGAAAGCCTCAGTCCTCCTGTAAACCCTATTGGTGAATCAGCTTGCACGATTTTTGCGGGTGTTATCAAGTTTGCATGTGATTTTACACACAAACACACCTTTTAGAAATCAGTGTTTTATTGATGTATTTGACCTTATTAAGCTCCTTTAAGGATCTAAACACAGCATTCATATTAGTGTGTACACCATTAAAAATAAATAAAATATCAAACATTTTAATTATCAGATTCAAATAAAACAAGTATAACAAATCTAAGATTATTAAGCACATTTCTAGACTTTCCTAGAACAATTATCTGCCAACAGAATAAGATCTTTTGAGGGATTGAAATGAGTAAAAAAAATGTCTAATATCTGGCTTAATAATCTTATATTTGTCTTATAATAATATCCTTTTATTATTAATTAATTAATATTAGAGAACGTGGCTTTTATTCAGGATATTGTCACTTGCTAAAATATATATATTTTTATTTTCAAGCCAGTCTAATTTTGATTTCTTTGTTTTTATATTGTAGGGAATATTCCTGTATTCATATTCATATTCTCAAGCTGTCATTTGAGCTCAGGTAGCTGGCGATGGAGTGGAATTGTACTTTAAGATAGAATATGACACTAGAGGTGTGTTTTTTTTTTTTTTCTATAAATGACCACTAGATAGCACTGGAGATGAACATATTAATCACTGCTGCTGTTTCTGTCTTGGTGACTCATACTCAGATTCTGCCTACACTCTCACTCTCTCTCTGTCTTGAGCACTTATATAGATATTGTACTCCCACTCTAACCCCCTCCCTCCTTTTCTCTCTCCCTCTCTCTCTCTCTGTATCTGAAAACACCGCAGTTCGGCTGTGCGTGTTTAAAAGCACCTGCCATCCACTAATTTCCACCCGCCTCTATCTAAAGTCATGCTAGTGTCAGCTATAATTACCGTACCTAAAACACTGACTAAACACGGCTTGTCGCAAACACAACCCCACAAACTCGGCAAACGAGTTCATTGACCTCATTCAAGTGTGTTTATTTAACAGAGCATGCATTTTACGGCGTTTACCTCATCATTTAGAGATTTACCTTTCCGTTAAAAAAAGCCCGATACAAATATTAAGAATGTGACATGTTAGTGTTCTCCTTCTACACACTTCAGCCTTCAGTGATTAGCAGGTGAGGATTTACACTGAGTTTGGATGCTGGAGGCTGTGTGTCATGGTGATGGCGTGACAAACCATGTAATCAACAAGTCAGAACTAAATCAAAATAAAACATACTAATGCTTTCAACTTCTAGAATAATTTTCCTGACTGAATTGATCATGAATTAAATCGCAGTTTAATGAATCACAAATGAATAACTAATTTTCTGTGTGTATTTTTTGTTTATTTGTAGTCACTGCTCATAGACCTTTTTTCTCTAAGCTCCGCCCCTTCAGCTCTCTGCACTTTGCCCTGCCCCCTCATCTTCCTATACCGGGGGGGGTGGTATAATTTTTTAACACATTATCTATTCTAGTGATTAATATCAATAACCGAGGCTTTGAAAGTAGAATGGGAAAAAGAACGGCTAACAGAAACTAGGGTTATTTATTAGGATAATTATTCAAGGGTTTTTTAATGTATATCTGTCTTTCAAATATTGAAACTAGACTATTTAACTCATATGGGCTTATATCTGCTAAGAACTTACATATCCTTAGTCTCTGATCTCTCATGTCTCCACACCCCATCAACTATTCTGTACACTGGGAATAACATTTTGGGATGTGGAGTCAATCACTGAATCACAATAAAGGCCAAAACCCTGCATGCTTCTGAATCTTGTTTTAGACTCAGGTCTGACTTGCATCAAATGCAGCAGATTGGTGTTGATTTTAACCAGTATTTCAGCCCTGTGAAATGCAAGCCCACATGCTGTAAAGTGGCAGTCGCTATGCTACGGGTCTGCTGTGAATTCTTGATAGTGTGAAAATGTTGAATAATAGGTACTACGGGCCGTTTAAGTATTATTTTTTGCAAGTTCACAGGGCCAAATGAAACAAGGCAGTGGGTCGTGTTTGGCCTGTGAGTCTTGATTTTGACACCTGTGCTCATCTACCTGGTCCCGCCCCCTCATCTCTCTATAGTCATCCACCTGGTCCCGCCCCCTCATCTCTTTATAGTCATCCACCTGGCCTGCTCCCTCATCTCTCTATAATAATCCACCTGACCTCACACACTCATCTCTCTATAGTCATCCACCTGACCTCACCCCCTCATCTCTCTATACTAATCCACCTGGTGCCATGCCCCTTTGTCTCTCTATAGTCATCCACCTGGCCCCATCTGCTCGTCTCTTTATAGTCATCCACTTGGACCTCTGGAAATATACATTTTATAAACTGTGTAACTGTGACATGATAATTGCAAAGACACAAGTTAGGATTTGTTTCTGTAGTATGAAGATTGAACTACAGTGCCAGTTTTAGATTTATAAATCTGATTATGGATTTGTGAATGATATGTAAGACCACATTTCTGTACA
>CM040983.1:5007928-5024891 GCA_022985145.1 Pangasius djambal | reverse complement strand
GGGTACATTCTTAAAAAGAAAGAAAGCACTGGTGAGCTCAACAACATCAAAAGGCCTGGAAGACCACGGAAGACAACTAAAGTGGATGATCGCAGAATCCTTTCCTTGGTGAAGAAAAACCCCTTCACAACATCAACAGAAGTCAAGAATACTCTGGAGAAGGTAGGCGTATCATTGTCAAAATCTACAATCAAGAGACCTTCATGAACGTAAATACAGAGGGTTTACAACAAGGTGCAAACCACTGATAACATTCAAGAACAGGAAAGCCAGATTAGACTTTACCAGAAAACATCTAAAAAAGTCTCCCATGTTCTGGAATAAGATTCTTTGGACTGATGAAACTAAGATTAACTTGTACCAGAATGATGGGAAGAGAAAAGTATGGTGAAAGAAAGGAACAGCTCATGATCCAAAGTATACCACATCATGTGTCAAACATGGTGGAGGCAGTGTTATGGCATGGGCATGTACGGCTGCCAATGGAACGGGCTCACTGGTGTTTATTGATGATGTGACTGCTGACAGAAGTAGCAAGATGAATTCTGAGGTGTATAGGGCTTTACTCTCTGCTCACATTCAGCCAAATGCTACAAAACTGTTAGGACGCCGCTTCACAGTGCAGGTGGATAATGACCCTAAACATACTGCGAAAGCAACTCAAGACTTTTTGAAGGCAAAGAAATAGAATATTCTTCAATGGCCAAGTCAGTCGCCTGATCTCAACCCAATAGAGCTGCTTTTCACTTACTGAAGACAAGACTGAAGGCAGAAAGACCCACAAACAAGCAGCAACTGAAGGTGGCTGCAGTGAAGCCTGGCAAAGCATCTCCAGGGAGGAAACTCAGAATTTGAGTTTTGAGAACATGGGCACCAGACTTCAGTCAGTCACTGACTGCAAAGGATTTTCATCCAAGTATTAAAATTATGGTTATATTTACAATTATGTCACTTTGTCCAAATACCTTTGAGCCCCTGAAAATGGAGGTACTTTGCTGAAAATGGCTGCATTCCTAAATGGTAAATGCCATATTTTTGTGGAACCTCTTAAAATAAAGCTGAAAGTCTACACTTCAATCACATCTTGATTGTTTTATTTCAAATCCATTGTGGTGGTGTATAAAGGCAAAATCACAAAAACAATAAATAATATTTTACCATGATTATGACATACAGCATAACAATATGAAGCAGAAAATGTTAGCTTTATGGTATGTCTAGACCTTGGCCTAATTCCTTCTAGTGTGAGGATATCTTTTTCAGTCGAGACTACAATAACACACCCGTAAGTTACTATGGATATCTTCTAAATGCTATAAATGTAAATGTACGGCACTCATGATCATAATTTCAGCCAGTATCAGCAGACCCTGGACATAATGCAGTTATCCACTGATACAGTTTGTCAGCTTATCAATGTCATATTACCTTGTTTCAGATGCTCTATCAAACATTAATTGGCTGTAATACATTTTATAGGTAATAAAGAAACTAACAGAGAGAAAGAGAGAGAGAGAGAGAGAAAGAAAACCATTACTGAGACGATGCAGGATAAGGGGCGGAGCCAGTGGTACTCACCGACTGACGGAATTGCTGGGGAGGGGCAGTGGGCGGAGTTTCCATGCTTCTCTGCCTCACTGTGGCAAAGCTCTTTCTGCGAGCACGAGCGTGCTCTACGGGGAGAGAGAGAGAGAGAGAGAGAGAGAGAGAGAGAGAGAGAGAAAGAAAGAAGCTAATTATTCTGCTTAAGGGACAAATAGACCTAGGAGAGATGAACAGCATTCATGCTATTCAACAGATCCAAAAATAGCCTACACAAACACACACACACACACACACACACACACACACACACACACACAGAGCGAGAGCTTGTTTCCCCAAATACCACTCATCCTTCCTGCTTTTTCCCCTTCTAGATTTCCCTCAGGACTGAGCAGACCTTCATATATGTGAACAAATGTCGAGGAAAATATTGTAACGCATAACTCGTAGGAAAAATGGCAACATCAAGAACCCTTGAAAGCTCTTGAGTTCTTCCTTCAGGGGAATCCTTATAGGTTCTTTGTTAACAGGTGTATATATACACCAAGGGTATAGAATCTCCAGAATTATTGGCACCCTTGGTAAAGATGGGTAAAAAAGGTTATGAAAAGCAAATCTTTTGTGGCTAAACAGTTTATTCGGACACTGAATGAGATCTAACCTTTTATTTTTTATCAACATTTTATAAAATCTTAAAATTGTTATCATTATCATTACATCTATAATGACATCTACAATCTTCTTTATATTTCCTATTTATATAGAGCCGATGATGTATATACATGAGTGTTAAAAATCTATAAATATACCTTTTCCTCTACATACACCCCCCTCCATCTCTTGCTTTCCATCCCTTTCTGTGTCTTTGCTTTTCTCTCCCACGCACCTTTTTTTTTTTTACATAATTCCAGTAGTTCTGTCTCTCTCTCTCTCTCTCTCTCTCTCTCTCTCTCGCCTCCCTTTTCACAGCTCCCCTCCCTTTTGCTGTCATGTCTTCCCTGCGTATCTTGTCTTCAAATTCTCTGTCTAGAAAGAAAACCCATTCTAGCGTGCAAAGCCAGACTACACTCACATTTAAATATTACATAAGTTAGCTATCTCTATATGGATACATACATATCTATGGATGACACAGACATACTTGATCACACATTATCATAGCTCCAAAAATCCTCACAGATTCCACAAGAAACATTCCCAAACCTAAACTTTAAATGGATGCAGGACAAGGCTTACAAGGAAACAAAATACATGGAAACAAACTTTTAAATATAAATATATGTTAAGATATGTAGATATATATAGAGAAAAAGAGATCATGTTCCATATGTCAAGCCACACTGAGTCATAAAGCAGAATAGGGATATACCAAATATACCAGTATAGAAAAGGAAATATGAGTCACACACACACACACACACACACACACACACACACACACACACACACACACACACACACACTCAGCTGGGATTGTTTTCGGATTTTCTTCTACAAAACGCCTCTTCCTCCTTCCCTCACGACCCTTCTCTCTGATTGATGCACAGGATACTCGTTTTTTTTTTTCCTTTCTACTGGTTCACAGTTTCAAGCTGAAGTCATGGTTGAGGTGCTCCAAGGAGAATTGACAGTTTTTCCTCAACTCTGAGTCAAAAATCCTAGAAACCTCATGGCCAGGTCCGCAGTGAGAAATGAATCATTTTGATGAGTCATCAACATCTTTCCGAGTCACAGGGATTCGATTTTTTGACACCACGCAATAGTTTGAGAAGCAGGAAAGTGGATGCTTTAATTATTCCCACTGCCGAGTAACTCTACTAAATTATGTCACAAGAGCTCTTTAAATTCACCCTAAATGTTACAGACAAGATGTTTCTATGATTAGATCCTTTTGGAGAGATTACTGTGAATGGACAAAAAAAAAAAAGTATAGTTGTGACTACACAATACTTTTTTTGCAGGAAATCTCATTGGAGTTAGACTTCACTTGGCAACTATTGCATCATAATTATTAAGAACCTATCAGATTGCAGTACGCAAATGCAGGCTTTACAGACAGAGGATGCAAAGCATGTAAGGTAAAAGTGATGAGGATAAAGGTATACAATCTTCAGTAAGCATTTTTCTCAGTCTGAGTGGTAGGTGGATCCGGAGCCTATCCTGGGAACACAGGGCAAGAAGCAAGAATACACCCTGAAGGCATGCAGGGCCTCACACACATACACACAGACATATACACACATATAGGAGCACATTTAAGCATTTTCTGGACTGCTTCCCAAAACTAACTTTGGAAAGCCCCAAGCATTCATACTCTTTCAGAAGAGCAGAAGGATATCAGCTGTCTATCAAAGAAGGGGGGGGAGCAATAAATAGCCAGGCATGATATGTGAATTAACATTAACTTTTTTGGGGTTGCCAATCACACTCGTATGATAAAGTCACATCATTGTTTTGCGACTTTGTTATTCTAGTTACTATGGACTTCTGTCAAAAGTGCTGGCTTGAGACTTCAGTATGGTTTTGATTGTATGCAGAAAGACTGTCACTAGACAGTTGTTGCATTTATTGGAATAACTTTGCCATTTTTTATTGTACATTTTTTTGTCATTTGTGAAAATCTTAATTTCCTATATCAGATTTTTTCTTTGCTTTTTTGTAAAGAAGTCTGGAAGTATTTGGACAGTGACAGAGTATTTGGGCAAAGTGACATAATTGTAAATATAACCATAATTTTAATACTTGGATGAAAATCCTTCGCAATCAATGACGGCCTGAAATCTGGAGCCCATGTTCTCAAAACTCAAATTCTGAGTTTCCTCCCTGGAGATGCTTTGCCAGGCTTCACTGCAGCCACCTTCAGTTGCTGCTTGTTTGTGGGACTTTCTGCCTTCAGTCTTGTCTTCAGTAAGTGAAAAGCAGCTCTATTGGGTTGAGATCAGGCGACTGACTTGGCCATTGAAGAATATTCCATTTCTTTGCCTTCAAAAAGTCTTGAGTTGCTTTCGCAGTATGTTTAGGGTCATTATCCACCCGCACTGTGAAGCGGCGTCCTATCAGTTTTGTAGCATTTGGCTGAATGTGAGCAGAGAGTAAAGCCCTAAACACCTCAGAATTCATCTGCTACTTCTGTCAGCAGTCACATCATCAATAAACACCAGTGAGCCCGTTCCGTTGGCAGCCATACATGCCCATGCCATAACACTGCCTCCACCATGTTTGACACATGATGTGGTATACTTTGGATCATGAGCTGTTCCTTTCTTTTGCCATACTTTTCTCTTCCCATCATTCTGGTACAAGTTAATCTTAGTTTCATCAGTCCAAAGAATCTTATTCCAGAACATGGGAGGCTTTTTTTAGATGTTTTCTGGTAAAGTCTAATCTGGCTTTCCTGTTCTTGAATGTTACCAGTGGTTTGCACCTTGTTGTAAACCCTCTGTATTTACATTCATGAAGGCGTCTCTTAATTGTGGATTTTGACAATGAGTGTATAGGGCTATACTCTCTGCTCACATTCAGCCAAATGCTACAAAACTGATAGGATGCCGCTTCACAGTGCAGGTGGATAATGACACTAAACATACTGCAAAAGCAACTCAAGACTTTTTGAAGGCAAAGAAATGGAATATTCTTCAATGGCCAAGTCAGTCGCCTGAAGTGGAAACTTGGTGATGTCCATGGGCTCCAGACTTCAGGCAGTCATTGACCGCAAAGGATTTTCATTGAAGTATTAAAATTATGGTTATATTTACAATTATGCCACTTTGTCCAAATACCTTTGAGCCCCTGAAAATGGAGGTACTTTGCTGAAAATGGCTGTAATTCCTAAATGGTAAATGCCTTAATTTTGTGGAACCTCTTAAAATAAAGCTGAAAGTCTACACTTTGATCACATCTTGATTGCTTTATTTCAAATCCATTGTGGTGGTGTATAAAGGCAAAATCACAAAAACTCTGTCACTGTCCAAATACTTACGGACCTAACTGTATATACACTGCTCGGCCCAAAAAAAAAGTCGCACACATTAATATATCATTGAATCACCCTTAGCTTTGATCATGGTGCACATTCGCTATGCCACTTTTTCAAAAACTTCATACAACGTCACAACATTTATTTCCATTCAGAGTTGCATGAATTTTTTGCCAAGATCTTGTACTGACGATGGGAGAGTCGAACCACTCCATAAAGTCTTTTCCAGCAAATCCCAAAGACAGCACATCCCAAATGGGGTTAAGGTCAGGACTCTGTGGTGGCCAATTCATGTGTGAAAATGATTCCTCATGCTTCCTGAACCATTCTTTCACAATCTGAACCCTGATTTTATGCCCATGCCATCAGGGAAGAAAAAAATCCATTGATTTGATAACCCGGTCATTCAGTACATTTAGGTAGTCAGCTGACTTCATTTTATTGCCCCATAACGTTGCTGAGCCTAGACCTGTCCAACTGAAGCAACCCCAGATCATAACACTGCCTCCAGAGGTTTGTACAGTGGCCACTATGCATGATAGATGCATCGCTTCATGCGCTTCCCTTCTTACCCTGACACACCCATCACTAAGGAATAGGGTAAATCTGGACCTATCAAACCACATGACCTTTTTCCATTGCTCCAGAGTCCAATCTTTATGCTCCCTAGCAAACTGAAGCCTTTTCTCCTGATTAGTCTCACTAACAAGTGGTTTTTTTTATGGCCACCCACTGTTTAGTACCAATCCTGTGAGTTCTCATTACATTGTGAGTGTGGAAATGCTCTTAATTTCACTATTCAACTTAGCCGTGAGTTCTACTGTCTATTTTTTACAATTTGACTTCACCAAGCATTTAAGTGATCTCTGATCATGGTCAGTCAGGATCTTTTTCCAACCAAATTTTTTCCATGAAGTTGGTGGTTCACCACCATCCTTCCAGGTGTTCATAATGCATCGGACAGTTCTTAACCCAATTCCAGTTATTTCAGCAATCTCCTTGTTTTCTTTGCTTGATGCAGGCCACTAATTTCTTCTTCTGAAACACAGTAACATATTTTCCATGAGCATGGGATATGTCTTCCAACAAGGTTGTTAAAGAAATGAGAAGCTACTAACTGCATCAGTTAGGGTTAAAAGAATTGTTATCAACTGAAACACACTAGTCACTATAGTAATTATCCAATCAACAGCTCTTAAGTATTTGCTGATTTAAATCCAAATGGTAAAAATGTTACAAAATAGCTCCAGACCCAGAAGGGTTAAATAAAAAGCAGCTTTGACCAAGATGAGGATGTTATCATTTTTGCTGTGTCCTCTGAGAAGGACGAAACAGAATCACATTGTCCGGTAGGAAACATTTATCTGGAAGCATGTGAATCTGAATAAATATTCGATATGATGTACTATAGTACTGTATGTTCATCAGACTACTACGTGATTCAAGGCTTTTAAATTTTATTCAAGCTTGATAAAAGTGGAACGCTTACATGGCTCATATCCAACACCTACTAAATGGGCAACCTAAATTAACATTGTAGTTAGCATTTACAAGTTAAACTTTACAAATTCAAACATGCCGATTTTGTAAGAAACAGTTCCGCTGCACTGATATGAAAGAGTAAGCACCTCCTACCATCCAACTCCTTTAAACTATTTTCATCTGCGCACATTAGTGGAGATGAACACATCATTTCATTTTCTTTGTTCATCTGTCAGTTCAAAAACATGTTGAATATCGGTCATGTTCATTATCCGCTTTATCCTGGTCAAAGTCACGGTCATGTTAAATATCTTAAGAGTATAAAAAGATGCTTGTTCTATTTAAGTAGTTTCAGTATTCACAACTACTTGATTTAAAAAGAAACGCTTGTACAACCTTGCTATTGGAAATGCTGTTAAACTGATTTACTATTAACAACACTGCTCTGTTTGGGGAGGAGAGATGGTCAGACACACGAGCAAAGCTTCCACTAGAGAAAATGTGAACCTCCACATGAACAGTAAGAAAGAGATCAGGAGAACATTATTCTAGAGGGCTACTATTATCATTCATTCATCTTCAGTGAGAACTTTATCCTCGTGAGGTTCACGGAGCCGGAGTCTATCCCGGGAACACTGGGCGTGAGGATGGAATATACCCTGGATGGGACACCAGTCCACTACATGGCATACGATTATTATTATTCAATAAAGAAATTCAATTAATCTTCAAAAGAAAAATTTGAGATGCTCTGAGTGCACCAGATCAAAGATGCAACAAGAGCAAATGACATGTGGAAGATTCTTTGGTCTGTTCATGATCAAAGATGGGTGAGAAGATGGGTCAATTCTCTCCACAGAACAGGACATGACAGCCATTTGTCATGTATTGTAGTGTCAAGGGCTGAAATTCGGTGCTAGTCTGGAGTGGTTCGCAAGCAGAGCTGCAGAGCAATGCAGTTAGGAACGTGCAGTAAAACTTATCATGTGTATTTCTCTCATATCAGTGTATTTTCCTGACAAACAACAGGACATACAAATCAAGAACGTTTGTGGTTACATGCTGGAAAAAAAAAATTCATCCTCCTTTCAAGGATTGCCATGGATTTGTAGAGGAGGAGGTGGATGCAAGTGCAGATTAACTTTAATTTTTCAACAAAACACGAACAGTACAGACAACATGAACTATAATCTCAAGGCAAAAAACAGACATAGGCTAGAGGGTACAACTGACAACGAAAAACAAAAGCTAGACACCGTGTGCTGTACAAGACGTGACTTAAATACTAGTGCTCATTAACCCAAACAAGAAAGAAGCAGCCTTTAATTGTCACATATACATTACAGCACAGTGAAATTCTTTTCTTTGCATATTTCAGCTTGTTAATATGCAAAGCTGGGGTCAGACATGATACAGCACCCCAGGAGCAGAGAGGGTTAAGGGCCTTGCTCAAGGGCCCAGCAGTGGCAGCTTCACAGTACTGGGGCTTGAACCCCCGCCCTTCTGAGCAGTAACCTAGAGCCATAACCACTCAGCCACCACTGCTCAGTCGAGTGTTTGTGGTCATGCTGCATGGACATGGTGCATGAAGTGAGCATGTGATATGCAGTGTCTGATGGGAGTCGTAGTCCTGTGCCGTATTCTTATTGAATTATTATTATCCATTATTATTGAAGAGAATGAGTGAAACAAACTTTGCTCTTGAGGTGATTACTCTTTATGGTATTTTTCAATTTTCTTTCACCTACCTATAAATGTATGTCAAGTATCTTGTCTATTTTATCAAGACAACAAATGGAGTTATAAAAAAAACTGAAGTTTGGGAGAAAGATCACACTCTCCACCTTCTTCCTAGTTAACTTCCTATAAATTCCTATCTCTCTGTTTCTCCAACAGTGAGGACGTTTCGACACCAACCACCTTCCTGTCTCCTCCCTACTATTCAGCAACTCCTGCTGCTATAACGTAAGTGATAACAGGAACTGACTTATTTATATAAAAACACAACAAATGTAACTATAAACAGATAAAAGTATGTGATTCTTTAGTAAATAAAAAAAAAATCTGTGGTACAAGAGGAATAAAACACTTCGGGATGTGCTGTTATAGAAATGTCTGCATGTTACACATGATCACAGGCTAAACATTAAGCATTTTTAAAATCAGAACGAGTTCAGGATAAGGCAAGTCAAATTTATTTATAAAGCCCATTTAATAACTTTTTTTAAACCAAAATTCTGTATATAGGTAACATCAAGTCTTAAAAGCTGATAAATCAAATGTAAGCATACTGAAGTAATGATAACAATAATAATAATAATAATAATGATAATAATAATAATAATAGGTTAAATGAACTATAACTGGTTAACTGACACTCGTGTTAGTGTAGAGAAATGTCTTGATGCTTAGTCATTAATTCAGGGTTGCGGTGGATCTGGATGTAGACTCTATCCCAGGAACACTGGGTGTGAGGCAGGAACACCTTCATGGCTTTGAAAAATAACACCGAAGTGCGCACCAAGTGGCCATTATTTTCGACCCCTACAGAAGAAAGTGTAGCTTTGCATGCACAGTCATGATCACTTCAGAGTAAGCACCAAAATAAAGAAGTTATAAATATTCTACTCTGCTTCCAAGATTCTTAGGTATTAGGCTGAGTTGAGGGAATCTGCAAGAAAGGCAAACACACTGCGGTAGGCCAAGATTTAGAAACCTCTTTGACGTCATTAAGGATACCGAAAGCCCATAGAAATGTGTCTGTGTGCTGAATCCCTGCCTGCAGGAAGCATATAAGCCTGAATATTCTCAGTGCTGGCACGTAAGGAGGTTGTTTTCAGGTCTGAAGTTGCTTTTGAACATCCGAGTGGTAATCCTGTGGCTCTAAATCTAAAGAAATGGACTGACGATACAGCCTTACCAATGAAGCTAAACAGCAGATTTTGTTAATAAAGCACCTAATTGTCAGACAAAAAGTCCAAGTGCATCAGTATGAATGATAGCCGTCAGATAAAGTCCTCAGTTCAGCACAGATTTTATTAATCTGTTAAAGACCAGGTGTAGTAGGAAAAAATGCATCATTGTAATACAGCAGTGTTAATCTCCTTGTGCAGGTGTTCAGAAAAAATGTATATCTCTCATTGCATTCAGTGTGAATAAACCTTTAATGCAGATGTATTCAAACTATTTCCTCATGAGGCCCTTTATCATTTGATAAAACGCGTTTATCCAAGGCGACTTACAACAGAGATAAGCAAATTAAGATGAAAGGCCTTGCTTGAGGGTCCAGCAGTGGCAGTTTGGGAAGCCAGGATTTGAACTCACAACCTTCTGATCAGTAGTTCAGAGCCTGAACTGCTGCCCCTAACCACTGACCATTTACAGAAAACTCAAAACATTCTTAATTTACCTTGACAGAACGCAAGGGTGTCGCATCAAGTGTATCTTTCAAGCACTGCCAACATGCGCCAAATCATTAACTAATGTGAGATGAGGGAAGGGGACAGGGCTTAGAGAGAGTGTTAGTTAATACTGATAGTACTCCCATTTTTATATAAAAAAAAAACAAAAAAAAAAAACAAAGACAGTTCTTTCTACATATTTTGGAGTATGTTCCAGCGTACGCTTATGGTAAAATTCGGCGCTCCTATGCAAAATGCGTAAAGGTTGGCAGCTCTGATACAGGTAGATTTATTTTTGGTGTTTTCCGTCTCATCCCTCACTCCACCCCAAGCAATCAATTCCTTTACACCTCACAGTTTAAATACGTCTGTTTCAGAGCAAGAAAATCACCAGACTGCACTGACTAAAGCTGCGTGTCACATTCCACACTGGCCTTGATTGGGTTTTCTCAGTCACCAGCCCTGCCTCATCACTAATGCCACACTTCTGTATTCTGTATTCTTTTTACTAGGTTTATGACTTCATTCCTATTTGCTGATTGCTTTTCTGCTTTGTAGATTGTGTGGCTTATATTCCATTACATGTCTTGCGATTGTATTAAGAATGGGAAAAATCATCTGTATTAGACCATATTTATAGAAGTGCTGGTTTGCCCACTGGTACATTGTGCTAAGAAGGTGTGAACCCTGATAATTGGTTCATGGGAGCTTACTCGGGAAAATTCTGACCTGAGTCACAAATGGCAGGTGACTCAACACACTAGAAAAGACTGAAACAAGGCATGTTACCAACTCTGATTGGCCGATGACACGTTTAATGGCACAGTTGCTGCTGTGTTTACTCATGAAATATGACACAAAATGTATGAGATGGAGAGAAAAAAAAAAACCTGTTTTGTTTGCTTGACAAACCTGGAGACAAATGAGACATTTGGTCTCATTTCATATTTAATTCTGAAATTCTATTTTGAAGTCTACAGAGCAACAAGATTTACACCAGAAGTATTGATTTTATACCATTTGACTCCTAATGCTAGTTAGTTACAACTGACCATCCAAACTGTACCTCCCTAACACCACCACCTCGAAACGGAGTTAGGAAATAACTGAGGTTTGGGAGAAAGGCCACCTCTGAAGCTCCACCTTCTTTCAAGTTAACTTCCTATAAATTTCCCTTTCTCTCCTCCTACCCAAGAGACATTAGTGGTGGGATTGGCTATGTAGTGCATACAGGCAATGCTGCATACATGCAATATTTGGCCATAAGTACACTATCCAGCTCGTATTTGTCTTGTATGTGCAATATTTGTTTGTTGTTCTTTGCACTTTTATTATTTTGTACTATACTGTTTTTTTAAACCTATATTTATTGTCTATTTATTGTCATTTGTATTGGAGTGGGTATTTTTTTGTGTCTGTTTGTAATTTTGTAATTGCTTAGGCATCAGCTTGGGATGTCACTAACAGAATTTCATTGTGTCAAGCACACTGATAACGAAACTCTCAATCCAAGTCCTCCAGGTTCTTCTGCCAGGTTTTTTTATGTTATTTATTCGAGGCCTTGGTCTGCACTTGCAAATTCCTGCACTCTTCCAACATTGTACACTATGGGCTTGATTATTTAGTATGCGTAGTAACATCCCGAACACTAACTGCAAATGACAGACTCACATAATTGAATAGCCTCCACAGGAACCGACATTAAAACTCAAAATGTTAGCTCTAAGATGTGCCAAATTTGTATCTGGGGTGTAGTTGTGTTCTTAGTTGATGCGACAGACATTTAAAAAAAAAAAAAAAAAAAAACATTCAAATTTCAGCATCCTCTCATCCATTAAAACCTTCCACTATGGCTGCCAAGTGCAGAAATGTTCCACACTTTTTTTTTTTTGCTGGTTCTTGCACATCATTCGAGTATTAATAATGCACTATATCACACTGAATTTCCCAGTTTCCCAGTGAATATAGTGCTTGTATTAAAAGTATGTGAGGTATGTGATCTGAGACATGCCTAGCTACACAGTGTATACAACTATATCCTGGGCAGCACATTTATAATGTATATCAATCTAAGAATTTATAAACCAAAACTCAGATGCATAGAGAGCCACGCTGCAAACAGACAAGGCATTCACCTCAAGACTAAATGATTACACTGTATATACTAAAGCTAAAGATAAAATCACCATAATAGTGTGCCAGAGAAGCAAGTTACCTTGGACTGTATATATCAATTTGTATAAAGGTTGAATGGTCTGTGCTCAAACTACAGAGGAGACAGTACCAAGGAAGATAGTGTCACAAAACATGACAGAATTTTCCATAAAAGGTAAAAAGAGCCTGAGGAAAGAGAATCAGCGGCTGGAAGCTGAAACCCTGTGACAGGGACAGCTGGACTGTTAAACACTAGACAGTTTTCATCTTTTGAGAAAGCCAAAGGAAGCCATCAGCATCAACCCACTCCGCCAGTTACCAGCTGTTCAATTTGAGAGTTCTTCTGCAAAAAAAAGTGGCTAATTTCTTACTGGATGTTGTTCAAAATGAGCATGAAATGTTTATAAAAAAGAAGCACATCTGTTCCTAAGACTAATGACTGATTATGGATTAATGGTGTGGCAGTATGCAGGTATGAGGAAACAATACTAATGAAAAGAAAGAAAGAAAAAAAAAAAATATATATATATATATATATATACACACACACACACATATATATATAGTTAGGATATTATATTTAGTTAGTTATTGTGTTGCAATACAACAAATGCATCATTTATTATTCCATCCCTATTACAGATATTTATATAAAGGCTGTTTTTTTCCATTATATCCATGGATTCCTTCATACTTTTGCTCTGTTCCTTTTTTCCTCCATCAGTGCTGGAGACTGAGGAGCTCAGCACGCGCACACACACACACACACACACACACACACAGAGAGAGAAAGACACACACAGTGTAACAGCTTAAACCCTTGTGTAAGGCTCAGTAATTAAAAGGAGATAAAGAAAAACCTGGACAGGCTTGATCACCCTGCTGAGAGAGAGAGAGAGAGAGAGAGAGAGAGAGAGAGAGAGAGACAGTGGGAGAAAAGAGAGAGAGAGAGGCTAATGCCCATCTATATAGTGAGAATGACACCAGCCTTCCCATCCATGTATCTGCTTCATAGTTCATTGCTTTCTCTAAACATTAAAAATAATCATTCATCCATTTGT
Organism: Pangasius djambal; assembly: GCA_022985145.1. Lineage (NCBI taxonomy): Eukaryota > Metazoa > Chordata > Actinopteri > Siluriformes > Pangasiidae > Pangasius > Pangasius djambal. The sequence goes on along the minus strand of CM040983.1, from coordinate 5,011,272 downwards.
ATTAGCATTACACGACTCTGAACAGAACTTGATGTAAACCATCATTTTGAAAAAAGAAAGAAGGACTAAAAGAACTAAAAGGCAAAATAAAATGTCTAAGTTTAGTCTCGTGAGAGTGCGGGCGTGCAGTGTCAGAGTTTGAAGATTAAAAAATCAGCTCCTCACAGCCACAACTTTTAACGAATTTGACCACACAGGGCTATAAACTCAAATTTTTCTGCCACAGGAGAGTCTTCACAATGGTTGACTTTGAACTTCTCGGTAACAAACTGCAATTTTTTTTTCGTCTTATTAATTTCAAGAGAGAGGGAAAAAAAAGAGGAATGAGGACGCGACTGTTTATAACCGCTATAACGTAAGTGATAACAGATTCTAACTTGTTTCATGGATGTTCGCTGTGACTGAACTGTAGTTAGCTTGTACATTTTATGGTTTTAGAAAATGGCTAACCAATAGTAGTTTCAAGCTCAGGACTGCAGATTTTTTTGCAAGCTTTCTGACCATTTGTGCATTCAACAGCTTTAATATAGCAAATACTGTCCAATGATATACTCATGTTTCCTTTAACAAAGCCATCTGATGGATGAATATACAGTTAAATTAAAAATCAGCCCCTTCCAAACCCTATACATATTAAAGTCCACCATCTAGACCACCACTACAAAATGATATTCAAAAGCTATGTCATGCTGCAGTTCTTAATAAAGCAGCATTAAATACATACCACGTCCTTAAACTGTTATTTCACGAGGTGTTAAAATGGTCTCTTATTATTAGATATTGTCATAAATACAGAATAGTTGTGAGAATGTACAGACTAATTCACACAGTATAGCCTACACAGTATAGCCTGCATTCTTATACACTACATGGTCAATAGTTTGTGGGCACCTGACGATCACACCCATATGTGGTTCTTCCCCAAACTGGTGACACGAATTTGGAAGCACACAATTATATAGAATATCTTTGTGTGCTGTAGCTTTACAGTTTCCCTTCACGGGAACTAAGAGGCCCAAACCTGTTCCAGCATGATGATGCCCCTGTGCACAAAGCGAGCTCCATGAAGACATGGTGTGTGAAGGCTGGAGTGGAAGAACTGACCTCAACCCCACTGAACACCTTTGGGATGAACTGGAACACCGACTGCACCCCAGACCTCCTCACCAACATCAGCGCCTGCTCTCACTAATGCTCTTGTAGCTGAATGAACACAAATCCCCACAGCCTCGCTCCAACATCTAGTGGAAAGCCTTCCCAGAAGAGTGGAGCTTATTATAACCCGCAAAAGGGGACTAAATCTAGAATGGGAAGTTCAAAAAGCACATATGGGTGTAACGGTCATGTGTCCACCTACTTTTGGCCATATAGTGCAGTAACAAGCAGAGTGAATGCTGAGAAGACTGCATATGAGAGGAGAAATGGTGATGATAAGCAAAAGTATCTTAAATCTCCTGAAAAACATGAACCTAGGCAGAGTTTCGATATTGGCAGGGACGCACTGGGACAAATTAGTTTTTACACTACTACCTCTGCACATGGATCGAGTGAACTGAGCACACTGTTCACACTTGCACTTAGCGATGACCATTTATAATCCGATTACGCGAGACACGTTAATGCCAGTCGTAAACAGGCCCATAGACAACATCTATCACCTGAACCCGTAGTGTGAAAGCCAAAGGTGTCACTGCTGAGAAAAAAAACTTCCTGCTGAGAGAGAGAGCGAGAGAGAGAGAGAGAGCGAGAGAGAGAGAGAGAGAGAGAGCGCAATGTAAACTAAAGAGGAAAAAACGAGATAACAAAACGAGAACCAAGACAGAAGAAAAAAGTAGTAAAAAATAAAATAGCAAAATAGGTTAAAATTAGTGCAGTAAATAATAGCTGTAGGAAATTTAAAAAACAAAATGCAGTCAAAAATAAAAGTCAAACAGACAAAGAAGGACAATGCAAAATAAAAGTTACATAATGGAAATGTGTAGAAATAGAGAATTACAATCATTAAAATAATCTAAAAGTAACGTAAATGCAACATGCCAGTAAAAGTAAAAGTAAAAGATCTGCTCCAGATCTTTGGTGCTTAAAAACACGTGAAGAGTGAATGCTGAATATAAGTTAGTCATTGATGATAAGATTAATAACGTTATTTCTCACTGGAATAATTATGTGATAATCATATGTGGGTAAATATGATTATGTAGCACAGTCAGTAGTCAGTGAAGAGATGTTTACAGATCTCAGAATGGCAGGAGTACAATGTGTATTAAGCTATTTATGGGCATAGACGCACAAAAAGTGTGTGTGCCCAAATATGAGTGCAAATAATAAATGAAGCTTGTGTGACAGAGTATAATTGCTGTTTCATTTCACTTTTTTGAAGGCCACTATCATCAATTTTGTATCATTTTTATTTCACCGTGTTAATCTCAGGGTCCCTATCACCTGAAGTATGAAAATAATGTTTATTTAATGAATTATTGGCAACATTGAAGCAAGCTCTTAAAATTAGAGGTTGAAAATATAATTATAATGCTGTTTCACCTTTAATGGGTCATTCTGGTCCAGGTCCCCATGTTGATCTGTGTCAACGATGAAACTGAAATGGAGGCTGAGCAACTCCTTGAAGTGCCATAAATTAAAAGGCCAACTTAGCAGTTTCATCAGCCTCTTCATAAATGCTTCGATGTTCACTGCTTTTTCTAACAAACACGCCAAAACGAGCACAAAAAAGTCTCAATCATTGACCTTCTGTAGAACAGAGACCACAGTTCTATATAACCCGCTGTCAAAATACAGTAGTTAATTAAAATCTCTTGTCTGAGTCTCTTTAATTCACTCTGCATGCAAAATGTGTGCTTCAAGGCTGTGATTCATTTATCCATTCCTTTTAGCATCACAGCACTCTGACAAGAAGTTACCAAAGAAAGAAATAACAAGAATGGTACAATTATGTAAAATACACTCTTAGAAGTACTTGGGGTCAACAGTCCAGAGTAATGGAGAGTGTGGGAAAGAGGTAAAGAAGCGAGTGCAGGCAGGTTGGAATGGGTGGAGAAAGGTGTCAGGAGTTGTGTGTGATAGAAGAATATCAGCGAGAATCAAGGGGAAGGTGTACGAGACAGTGGTGAGACCGGCCACGCTGTATGGGAGTCAGAGCTAGAGGTAGCAGAGCTGAAGATGTTGAGGTTCTCTTTGGGAGTGACGAGGTTGGACAGGATTAGGAACGAGTACATCAGAGGGACAGCTCATGTTGGACGTTTGGGGGACAAAGTTAGGGAGGCCAGATTAAGATGGTTTGGACATGTTCAGAGGAGGGAGAGTGAGTATATTGGTAGGAGAATGTT
>CM040983.1:4952808-5007828 GCA_022985145.1 Pangasius djambal | reverse complement strand
CACTCTTAGAAATCACTTGCACCCTCTCCAAAAAAAGTCCTGTGGATGTTTACCGGTTCCACTTTACTGAAAAAAACCCCACTTTTCTCTGTTGTTAGGTTGTAGAAAATGTGTTTGCTAGATGTTTCATATCAGAAATATACCATCAGTTACATCTGATCTACTGTGATTCATCACCCATACCCCTGTATTAGTCTGACCTAAAAAGTCAGAGGTGGCCTTTCCTTTCCAATGTTTCTTTTTTTTTTTTGTAAATTTTGTGGTGGCCTGGGAAAACTCCTTTTGACTCCTTTCTACTACACTTCATCATCATCATCATCATCATCATCAACATCTTCTTCTTCTTCTTCTTCACACCATCACACTGATATGTGCTTGTTGAACATCTCATTCCAGATTTAGTCCCTCTTTGCTGTTATAATAAGCTCCACTCTTCTGGGAAGGCTTTCCACTAGATTCTGGAGCGTGGCTGTGGGGATTTGCCAACAATGGTATAATGATGTGAAACAACATTTTGAAAAATGAAAGAAGGAACTAAAAGAAAATTAAATGTCTCGGTTTAGTCTCACGAGAGTGCAGACGTGCAGCATCGGAGTTTGAAGATTAAAAAAAAAAAAAAAAATCAGTTCCTCACAGCCACAGCTTTTAATGAATTTGACCACACAGGGCTACAAACTCAAATATATCCTCTGTTATACCACAACACTGTTGAGTTCTGGATTCTGATTGGTCAGAAGGTGTTGATTGAAGTTGATGAAGTTTTCATAACAGCAGCTTTGACAGAAGTTCAGGCTTCAAGGCAAAGCACAGGTTTAGATTGGAAGGAATGGATGGAAAGAAGAATTCCTCCTACATTTGTAACCACTTTTCTGGTTATTCTATGCATATTTGAATGTTTGGACTGATTTAGTTTAACCTTGATGAATGATGTTATCTGTCTGAAAGGCCCAAAAGGAGTCTACTGTTGCATAGGACTGAGGGCATGACAACAGCCCTCCTCACATATACCTTATTTGAAGCTCTGTTAGAGAAATAGTTGAATATAGAAGCAAGGGAACACTGTAAGGTTTTAGATTTTACAACAGACGGTTTCACAATCAGACAGGGTTGCAAGTAATAGACCTTTAATTTAATTTGATCTGTATAGTGCTTTCAACAATAGACATTGTCACAAAGCAGCTTTACAGAAATCTGGATGTAGATTTAAATCCCTAATGAGAAGACAGAAGAGACAATGGTGAGGAAAAACTTCCTTGAGACGACACGAAGACGAAACCTTGAGAGGAACCAGACTCTAGAGGGAACCTGTCCTCTTCTGGGTGACACCAGATAGTGTAGACAGAGTATACAGTGTATATATTGTATACATTATAGTATACAATGGATATAAAAAAGTCTACACAAAAAAACGAAACCAGTTTTTTTCTACCCTCAATATGAAATTACAACGTATAAACATTAAATGAAAAACGATCCGAAACTTTTCAAGGAAACAGGGAATATTAAAAACTTACAATACCCTAGTTGCGTAAGTGTGCACACCCCTAGACTAATACTTTGTTAAAGCACCTTTTGATTATATTACACCACTCAGTCTTTTTGAGTAAGAGTCTATCAGCGTGGCACATCTTGACTTGGCAAGATTTTCTCACTCTTTCTTGCAAAAACATTCTAGATTCATCAAATTGTAAGGGCATCTCCTGAGCACAGCCCGCTTCAGGTCACCCCACAGAGTTTTAGTTGGATTCAGGTCATTCAAAAACTTTGATCATCTTTCAGTTAAGCTATTACTTTGTTGATTTGGACGTATGCTTTGGGTCATTGTCATGCTGAAAGGTGAAATTCCTTTTCATCTTCAGCTTACTAGCAGACACCTGAAGGTCTTACACTAAAATCAACTGGTATTTGTAGCTATTCATGATTCCCCCCACCTTGATAAAAGCCCCAGTTCTGGCCGAAGAAAAGCAGCCCTAAAGCATGATGCTGCCACCACCGTGCTTCACTGTGGGTCTGGCGTTCTTTTGCTGATGTGCTTTTTTTTGTGCCAAACATATCTTTTGGAATTATGGAATTATTATACCTTTTGGGATTAGTCTTATCAGACCATAACACATTTTGCCACGTGGTTTGGGGTGATTTAATTGAGCTTGGAAGTTTTTTGTGAGAAAGGGCTTCTGTCTAGCCACCATACTCCATAGCCCAGACTCAGATTCAGAGTGTAATCAGTACTTGTCAGATATTCCTGCAGCTCCGTTAATGTTGCCGTAGGTCTCTTGGCAGCCTCCCTGGTATTTGTCTTGTCTTTTTTTTTTTTTTTATAAATTTTGGAGGGATGTCCTGTTCTTGCTCATGCCACTGTGGTGCTCCAGTTTCTCTATTTGTTGATGATGGCCCTCACAGTGTTCCACGGTACATCTAATGTTTTGAAAATTCTTTTAATTTCCTTCTCCTGATCGACACCTTTGGACAAGTGAGATACCATACAGGCTTTGTAAGCTCTTCGTGGACCATGCCTTCAGTAGTCGAATGAAACCAAAAAGATGTGAAGAAAATCCTACAGAAAAAAACTGGTCTTTATTTGGGGTTAATCAGAATTATTGCATTGATGACAGCTGTATGATGATTACTTTTGAACCTGGCATTGAATGTGATTGGTTCATTCTGAACACAGTCACATCCCCAGTTATAAAAGGGTGCGCACACTTATGCAACTAGATTATTATAAGTTTTTATTTTTCCTATTTTTCCCTAAGTGTATCTTTTTTTCGGTTTTTTTGTATGTTTGTTTTTCAGTTAATTTTCATGCAATGTAATTTCACACTGAGGGTGGAAAAATTTCTGATGATTTATCTTGGTTTCATTTTTTTTTTTTTTTTACATCACAAGAACCTGCCATTTTAACAGGGGTGTGTAGACTTTTTATATCTATTGTACATGTGCAGGACAGTAAAAACAAACAGTACTGGGTTTGTGACCCATCCTGATGCCCTACTTCTGGTTGGAGTTCTCATCGGTTGAGTTCGCTCGCTGCTGCTGGGGCCCCATATGGACGGCCTGAAGAACCATTTGGTTTGCTGGGGATGGTGCCACCTGGGGGCTGTGGAGATGGCTTGGGGATCACATATGGGGAGCTGTACTGTAATGGCTTGGGACTGCGATTGCTGTAGTGGCTTTGGGGCTGCGGTTGCCACGAACACCTTCGTACTCAGGACTCCATCAGTGGACAGTGGATAGATTTTAACCAACCGGACTTCTTGCAAAAACTGTGATGAATTTGTTGGTTGCACGTTTGCACTATTTGTCCATATAGTACACAATAATAGAAGGGATTTATTTATAATTGCACTATCCGCTGCACCCAGATGAGGATGGGTTCCCTTTTGAGTCTGGTTCCTCTAAAGGTTTCTTCCTCATATCATCTCAGGGAGTTTTTCCTTGCCACCGTCACCACTGGCTTGCTCATTAGGGATAAATTCACAGATCGGAAGGTTAGTAGTTCAATCCCCAGCACCACCAAGCTGCCACTGCTGGGCCCTTAAGCAAGGCCCTTAACCCTCAACTGCTCAGGTGGATAAATGAGATAAATGTAAGTCGCTCTGGATAAGGGCGTCTGCCAAATGCCATAAATGTAAATATTTACAATATATTTTTTGTGAATCCATTTTTTTCTGTAAAGCTGCTTTGTGACAATGTCCATTGTTAAAAGCGCTATACAGATACAATTACAACAACTGTGATTTGCAATATTAATGCAATTTTTCTGGCCCAGAAATTAGCTACACCACAGCCAAGGCAAAACTGCTGAATGAGACAACTACAGAGGCAAACATTTCCTCATTGGAGATTTGTTTGATTGGGGTGAAGTTATTATTATTATTAACTGTTTTGCAAATCACATCTCAGGCAGCAGACAGCTCTAAAAATTACAAACTGCACCTTTACCGGAAAAGCTTTTTAATGTAATTGAGTGAGCTGGTTCAAGGTACAATGATGATGGAGGAGAATAGGACACTTCCAGCACAAAAGAGAAATTATTGACTTCTGTATGATAAATGCTTTGTGAAGGCAGATCTTGAGGAAGATCTCCAGTGTCGAGGCAAGTGTGTGTAATCACAGGATGGCATAGTAGAGCACTTGAATTCTCTCTCTCTCTCTCTCTCTCTCTCTCTCTTGCCCACTAAACAGTATAGTTTTTTCTTTCTGAATTCCAACTCTTTGTAGGATCACCATGGTTACAGCCTCCATTTCAGAAGTGAAAGATTTTGACACACAGAGCCAACAGGGGGATCACGGCACAGGAAAATTCAACCACACTCACACACACACACACACACACACACACACACACACACACACACACAGACAATAGGAAATATTCATGATTATATCATAGCCTCACAGTACGTTTCACTGCGTAATTGGGGATGGATGGATGGATGGATGGATAGATGGATGGATGGATGTATAGATACATACAGTAGATACATAGACAGGTTTAGGTCACACTGTCGTCAATAAACAGGAACAAACGTAGGTTTGGCTCATATAAATCTCTATTTCTATTCATTTTAGATTGAAAAAGAATAATACTCTCTTGCTAAGTTGAATGCCTAATAGGGGATGGATGGATGGATGGATAAACAGTGGGACTTACTGTCATCAATAAACAAGAACAAAACATGTTTTGGCTGACAACATTTCTAGGACATTGTGCGTATTTGAATGTTTTTGCCAAATCATTCATCACAGCAGATCAAATACAAGGAGAAACTACAAAATGATGAGATCAAGCCCTTTTTTCCATCCTCCAACCAATCAGGTTGCAGCTCAGGTGGCAAACAAAAACAACCAACATGGCAACCAAGATGCTAAGTTATACAATACCTCAAATCAGAGATCAGTGATGTTTCTATGTCAATATTCCCATATATTCCAATATTTTAACTAGCTGCAGCAAAACACTTGTATACCTGTGGCTGCATGCTGTAAATGCTGTCTGGTTGCAGAAGCATCTCCTTCTCTTATTTTATTTTTTTTTTCAGCCTCCAACGGCAAAGCTAAGGGAAGCAGCCTCCTCTTCGCTAGAGCCTACATTTTAAGAAATATATTTAATGTATAATTTAAGTGTTGGCACCTCGCAGCTCCAGGGATTGGGTTCTCACATGTGCGTTTCCTTTGGGGTTTTTTCCGGTTGCCTCCCACTTACGCAAAAACATGCTGTTGGTGGTTCGGCAATTTTAAATCGCCTTCAGATGTCAGTGTGAATGAGTGTGTGAATGTGTGTGTGTGTGTGTGTGTATGGTGCCCTGTCATGGACTGGCATCCCATCCAGGGTGTATTCCAGCCTCACACCCAGTGTTCCTAGGATAGGCTCCAGATACAGCGTTACCCTGATCGAGATAAAGCACTTACTGAAGATGAATGAAAGAGTGAACTAGATAGCCAGCTAGTGTGCTGTACATCAACACAAAAGATCCCCCAGAAGCAGTTAGTCCTTACAAAAAAAACATCATTCATCAAAGATGAGTGGAAACAAGTGCAGATTAGAGTTCATAGAATGATGAACAAATCTGTTTTTATGTATGAAAAGGAGCTCAGTTGCTTCTGTAAAATTCATATTCATATGAATATTGAAACCACCAGTAACTAAAACCTAATCAAAATCAGTTCATATCCTACAAAGATATTCCCCAAGCTCTTCATAAAAAACGCAGCTAGGTGGGTGGTAAATAACCAGCAGGAGAACAGAAGGATCGTTCATGATACACTGCAAGAAACTGAAGAAATGTAGAAAATTCCCCAAGAGAGACTTAAATTTACAGAATAGTGTCGTGATACAGGCAGGCGACACCATCAAACTTCTTGTTCACTGTAGAGGCTGGAAGAAATCTAAATTGTGGAGGAGAGGTTTCTTTCGAGAATAAGATGAAAGCTGACCGGGTCTTAATTACCTGGTTGATTATGAGAGATGTATTGATTAGCTCTGCTCATTCAGTACAACAGATTTAAAACCAGGTTCTCACCGTTAACACATTTCACAGTAATTACACCACACCTATGGGAGCTCTTCTTCAGGACTCATTAGGTAAGTGCCAATATTTAGGTAGACAATACATCAAGATAATCGCCACACCAGATACTGTTATCATATATTACACTTCCAAATATCATAATAATTGATGGGCTCAGTTTTTGGAAAAGAAATCAACTCATTCCCATTCACAAGGTAGTGTAAGGACAGCTGTCTTCACAGAGCTTGTATTTTGGACAAAAATGACAGGCCATGTCTTTCAATGGCAATTCCATAGCTCTATCTCAAAATCTGAAAAACACAGTGGCCAGAACTGCTCCCTGGTGGAGCAGCACCAGTGTCCACTGGTTCGATCCTAAGCTCAGGTAACAGCCTGTTTGAGGTTTTGCATGTTCTCTCTTAATTTTCAATGTTGGTTTTCTCCGTTTTCCACCCACCTCCAAAAACCATGGTGGTAGATGAACTGGCTATGCAAAATTAGCCCTAGGTGTGAATGTGAGTGGAATGGTGTCCCGTCCAGGGTGTATTCCCACCATACACCCAGTGTTCCCAGGATAGGCTCTGCATCCATCACAGCCATGACTGAATGAATGAATGAATGAATGAATGTGTACGCAGCAGTATTGTGATAGTATTGTAATTAGGCAATTGATACACAAATTACTATCAACATATTGATAGTAAGGTATTGCCAATAACCAACATAGTCCAAATAAAAACTTGGAAAACAAGGAAGGAGAGGCAAGAAGGTATCCTGAAATGTGTTGCTTGCCCAATTTGGCGAAAAGCTCATCCATCTGATCCTTCTCAGTTTCCTTGAGGAAGGCATGAAGCTTTGCATCTTTTTGTTAAATCTGTAAAAGCTGTAACTACTAAAACCCACTGATTGTGCATGAGCAGGTGGGTGAATGATATTTAAATAGATAGATATGTGCATGCACAGGGATCACAAGTGTCATCAGTATCTAGGGTTTCACGCTGCTGGTGGGAGATCCATGATTGGCGTTGGATAAAAGGTGTTGTTATCTTCTCAATCTGGTGATTAGAGTGATGCTGGTCAATCCTGGGAATACTGGGCACAAGGCAGGAATACACCCTGGATGGGATGCCAGTCAATCACAGAGCACCATGCACACACATTCACACAATCGTTCATACCTACGGGCGATTTAGTTTCCCAAATCCACAGAACAGCATGTTGTCGGGAGGTGGGAGGAAATTGGAGAACCCAGAGAAAATCCACATGGCCACAGGGAGCACATATATAACCCGAGCTCAGGATCGAATCAGCTACCCTGATCTAAGCAGTTAGCTTGCATTAACATAATTAGGCGTCTTTCACTGTACTCCGAAGATCTATGACGCTGCATGGGCATCAGTTAAAAAAAAAAATCATGCAACGAGTGGCTTCAAGTCTTTTGGAGAAAGCACGTGTTGGCATTCCTTCTCAACATAGCTAATGGATGGTAATTGGCTAGAATTAAATTGGAAAAAAATCAGAAAAAAAACCCCAGATGTAGTGTGAGGGAGAGTCACATGGCAGTCCACTAATGTTCCTCATAATGAACACTAAACACTTTAATTGGTCATAAAACACACACACATGCAGGGGGATATTAATTACATGGTAAATGTATGCTGGGGCTGTGGAAGCTTCTGACTGCAAATTGCACATCATTCTGTTTACCTGCTTTGTGCTGATTCCACGCATAGACACACACACACACACACACAGATGCACACACCTCAATTCAGGATGTAAATGTGATGACAAGCTTTAGAGTGTGTGTGTGTGTGTGTGTGTGTGTGTGTGTGTGTGTGTGTGTGTGTGTGTGTGTGTGCGCGCGAGTGCACATGTGTGGGTGGGAATAGCTCCAAGCCAAGCCTGCTCTGCTATGTGCATCAACACAGAGGAAGGAGGGGAGGAAAAAGAAAGAGTGAGAGAGCAAGAGAGAGACAGAAATGAGGATTGGTTTTCCGAGTGGGTGTACAATATCAGTATAAGCAATGCAATAACCCTGAGCATTCAGGACGAGCGTCACCGCGCAACAGGTCTCCTAGGGAAGGCTATAAGAAAGGCAGTTAGATTCTCCGACTCCAGTCGTATAAAACGGAGAGATAGAAGAGAAAGCTCATGATGAAAGGAGCATAGTTAAATGGCCATAAATGTGATATACATCACTTCCATAGACTATTAATACACCAACATAATAAATGTCAGGACTAAGAATGAGCCTACAATCCTTTCATGTCAGGTATGATGACAGACTGCATGCCAGCAGGATCTGGCGCTCGCACACAGATGTGTGTGCTCCCTAAAGATCATATATGAATTATATATCAGACATCCAAAGGGTTGTGAAAATTGAGACAAAAAATAAATCGCAACGTATATACAAAACCCAGATGGAAAAATGATCGAGTGACTTGGATCTGTTCGAAAATTGTATATCTTGGCTCATTTCTTCATTGAGGATTTACTGCAAAATTAGTAAGGCCTTCTTTTTTTGTATCTTGATCAACAGGAGCTGGGCAATTCCAGCTTTACAGAAATTGACATTCAATAGTACTGTATATTGATATGCCGTGTCTCACTGCCTGCACAAGCTAAATATCACTGAAATGCTTTGCATTTCTGGGCACAGGCTCACCGAAAGTGGACAGTAAAATATTAGGGAAAACGTCAACTGGTCTTTTCCCAATCTTCACCCATGATAGCCTCAGATTCTTGTTCCTGACTGACAGGAGTGGAACCTGATGTGGTCTTCTGCTGTTGTAGCCCATCCACCACCACCTAGTTTTGACCTTTTGTGCATTCTGAGATGCTATTTGATTTATTTCGATTTTTAAGAATCTTTCCGCAATATTCTGCGCAAACTCTAGAGACTGCTGTGTGTGAAAATCCCTGGAGATCAGCAGTTTCTAAAATACTCAAAGGAGCCTGTCTGGCACCAACAACCATGCCACGGTCAAAGTCACTGAGATCACATTTTTTACAATTCTTATGCTTGATTTGAACAGAGAATCCTCTTTTGAGGACTGAAAAGAAAGATATTCATGCATCAAAGAATGTGATATCACATGGACAGTGTTATTGGGAGATTCAGGTGTTATATCCAATAAGGAAGGCTCTTTCTGAGAGGAATCAACAACTAGCTAATGCTGAATCACCTAGCCTGTCTACGTCACACAAAAATAATTTCATCTCTATTATATGAATCCCGCTTGCTATTTGGATGGACGTCATAGATGGCTTACAATTTTTCAACCTCCCATAAAGCGACAAGTTGCTAATCTTCAGTGCAGCAGGGAAACAGTGACAACAAAGCTGTGAATCTTAAAATCCCTGCAGAAAACATTATATATATAATGCAAAAGAGACTTACATGGACACAAAAAGTGTGGTTTTGATAGTAGGTGTTATGCACAGGTGGTGTGATAGTGGATTTATAGAGTTGTTTATTGAGTAACTATAGTGCATGCTTGATCACAACACCTGCTGCACTACATGCATCGGCAGATAATATTTTTAGAATATTGGCAGATAATATTTTTAGAATCAGGGACGTGCAAGCATATGGAAACACTAACGAAACTGAGCAAAACAAAATGGTTATGTAAAATATAAAAGCCCTCATAACTCTTACTACAACACACCTCATGTATAAACGTTTTAAGAGAACATAAATACGCTAGCCAGACTCAATTAATAGCATTTACATGCTATTCATGTAATATTAACGTAAGGACAGAACACCACATCTCATAGCTGGAACCAACAACTTGCTGACTGTTTTGCCGAAAGCACAGACCAGATGTCTATGTTAGGAACTTCTTTTTAGAAGAGAATAGTAATCATATGCTCACTTTTCTTTAATTTATTAATTGATTTCTTAATGCACTTAACTATGTCGCTTGCCATATGTTGTTATTCTACCATTTTGTAGCCTATTCGATTATGTTTCTAGGCAACAAAATCAAGGGACTGGGCAGCACACTGGAGCTTTTAGTTGGCCTAGCAATGAATTTATGATTTGTCCACTCCTGATACATTGCTGAGGTATAATCTATTTTATTTTAGTTATGGATTATGATTATGGAGCTTATGTAAAAAGACTGAAACAGAAACAGTAACAGGGCAATTTCAGTGCTTTCTTAACTTTATTTTTCAATGTTAAGATTGCAAATTGCACTGAAATGCCCAGCTCTATTTTTAACACTTAATGGGCTCTCTGATAATTAAAAGTAATAAAGTCTTAATAATAAAGCAAGCCAGAACCTCAGGCACGACTAAAGCAACCACTTAAACACAAAATGACAGACTTCGGTCTGACAAGCATTGGATGGATGTACATTTCTCTTTTGCAGTTAATCAGTACAACTCAAACAGTGCATGTTGTCATGTATGAAGAAACCATGAGTCAACATGGTAGCAACAAGTCTCAGGGATTTGACTTTACAAAAAGCCCAAGTTTCTTAGTTTGCTAACCTTCATACTATGCAGTAGCGCTGGGCGATTATCACGATTAATTTGGTTAATTAGAATTAATGTTTTTACGCAATTTTCAAAATGTTCTAATCGAGATTGTGCATGTTTTTATATGTGCATATTTCAATGTTTTATTAAAAGATCCATAAATGCTATTTAAAAGTTTAAACCAATATGAAGGAAAAACACAGCCTTCTTAACCTGATAAACGCCTCCTACAGCCTGCGTTTCTCCCAAACACTGCACACTTAGATTTTAAAAAACAGGCAGCACTTCACTGAGTACTGAGCTCGTAGCAAAGAAAGGTTCAAATATCACTTCAGAAATATGGAATTGGTACAGGTTTGAAAAGTCAGATGAACAAGTTTATGCAAAATGTAATGCTGCATTACATCCTAAGTGGTAATTCGCCAGTCAGAATTATGCCATTTCCGACTTTGTCACTTTCGACAGACAAGGTGGGAAAACTGACGCCCCATGTTCGTATTTTGCTAGCAACAAGCTAGTCAGCCAAATCGGATGGGTGATGTATATTTTCTTTCTCAAACAGCAAACTGTATAGTCATTGTTCTACGTTTAAAAAATGAATATGTTTGAATGTTGATTAATCTAAGGCTAATACTTGTATATATAGTATAACTCATTTAAAGGTAAGAAGTTTCGCTTTGTTTATTTCTGATGCGGTGCACAGCCATGTTGATTTGACGTCACTCTGTAAATGGGGAAGGAACTCGGATTTGAGAATACCACCCCGAGTTGACTTCTCAGTTGCAGTGGCATTTCGTGTCACGAAAGACATGGTGCCCATCGTCTATCATCGTCCATCATATTGTGAGTCTTCTATCGCAGCTTTTATTTTATTTATTAGTCAATGCAAATGACAAATTCTAAATGCAACTTCATAACAGATTATCATGCAGTCCTGCTTGTCATCTGGCCACAGTGTTAATGCTGATTAATATTTATATAAAAACATTCATATAAGTCTCGACTTGGCATTCATTAAGAATTTTAGAAGATGACTGCTGGTTAAGATTCAGCATTGCTATAAACAAACTGAATGCTTTATATCAGTAAAGTCAAATCTAATACTATGTTTTTGCCTCTTTTCTTTTTCTGCTTTTCTATTAATGCCAAAATAGGTCACGTACGCTTTCACATATGCAGAATTTAGTCTCTTTGAATTGACCTCTGGTCCGCTTCCAACCGAGCTGTAGTGTGGTTTCATTGCAGTGCGGAAGCAGTTTGACTCTGAATTGACCCGACTGCAGAAAGTGAATCAAACATGCGGGGTATTTTGGGTTGCAAACTGTTAAACTGAGCCGTAAGGCACAAACTGAGCCAAAGGACAGAGCTGCAGCAATGTGACATGCTCTGGAGATTTGAAGCAACAAACAAAAAGAGAACATAAACGGTGGATGCGATACACAAAATGTTTTACAACAGTTATTTATATAATTATCTAGTTATTTATTATGTTCTTGCTACCTGTTCTCCATGCTCGAGTGATTTTTGTGCTTTTTCATCCCCCTGATCAATGACTGCAAGTTTAATGAGTAAGTTTTCAGTCCTATCTGTCCCTTAGCCAACTTAATTTTTGCTTTTTTGTTCATTTAATTGTGCGCAGTGTGAAACTAAACCAAACCAAATAGCAAACAAACCAAAGGTGTTAATTTTGGGTTGATTTGGACTCAGCTAATAACTGTGAAAGTCTCCTATGTAGATGGAAGAATGCCTTCATAGCTTAAAGGAAATGTTTTAATTATAAAACTTTGGAAGTTATAACTAAGTTTTTTTCCACTGTGAATGCTTCCTACGCCATCACTGCCACTATCCATACTTATCCTCAAACTGGTGAGCCCAAATATAGCCTCAGAGGGTCATTACAGCATTGCACACTACAGTAGGTCATTCAATTAATTCATAATTCAATTAATTTGTTGCTTAATTGGCTGGCTTAACATATTAACTAATTTACAAACATTACATTAACGTAAACTTGGTGTGTTAAAACCAGATGGGATGTAATGATTATACAGTACAATATACGGTACAACCCAATATATACATAAACTCTCTCAATTTCTTTCCTTTCAATTCTGGAGTAAAGCTTGCGTATTTTAATTACGAACCTCAAGTTATTATTTTTTTTTTTTTGCTATACTGCTTTTACAAAAACTGTGTTTGTGCTTGAATGGCAAACTAGACAGTGAGAAGTAGCCTAGAAAGCATAGCCCACTCTAGTCAGTCTTTACACTGGTTGCTTTGTAGGTCTGTACATTTGAACAATCCTAATTCTCTTGTGCTGCTGAGTTTAGTTCTTCGTGATTGGAGTAACTTCGAGTGGTAGACTGTCCTTCAAGCTTTTTAGCATATTAGGCCACGTCCAGGCAGTTTCCAGATCAGTATGATCACTACATTTAGCTGGTGTGTGAACAACTGTGGAGGAGTGGCAGGGGACGAGTGGGTAATGAGTGAGTTGTTACACCTGTATCTGGTTAAAAATGAACTTTATTTATAGTCTGTATGTGTTTGTTGTGGTGATTGACTGTTGACCCTGCAAGAGAGAGCCAATGATGGCAGAGCTGACCTTGAATATGAGCAGACGGACAGCAGTGGAAATGTTGTGCATGTGTGTGCCTTTTGTTTTGTTTCTTTTAAAGTAATTTAGTTTGCTGAATGAAGTGCTGAAGAGTGCACTTGAATAAATCAGCAAAATAAATAAATAAATAAATAAATCTTATAACATCACTCTTTCCAAAGCCTGTCTTCTGTGTCCTCCTTTACCTTGTGCCTACCAGGTTTTACAGCAGAGCTTTGTAGTTTTATCTTCTTTTGGTTCAACCTAAATCTTTAATACAGCACTCAAGTTGGTATCAATGCCGAAAGAACATGTCATTGCAATGGGAGTGCCTGAGGTAAATCCCGCGGCTGATTATAGAAAGCTCATTAGCATTTACAGGGCATCAAAAATAAACTGTTCAGCTGGCCAAGTTACCGGAAGTGTATTGAGGAAATGCTATGTAAGGACAGTTTTCTACCTGAGGCCGACTGCCCAGAGCAGACAGCAGGTGGGTGGCTGAATAAGGAAGGCAGGGTGAAGAGTGACCGGACTGAGCGAGTGGGCAGACAAAAAGAGAGGAGAGAGTGAATGAGGAGGTGGAGGATGAATAAATAAAAAGATGACAACAAGACAGAGCATTCTGACATGCTGTCAAGGCAGCAGGAACGGTGTTAGCCAGTCAATGATTCCAGGTCCCCTCTGCACTCTGGGTCATCTCTCACACCTGTATCTGCTTATAACCCAAACATAATAATAACTATAAAACTCCATATGTATATGGTTTTTATGCATTAAGGCAGGGGTTCTCAGACATTTTTGCAGCCAGGGACCCCTTTAGCTGTAAATAATTCCACTGACCCCCTCAGCACAGATTTACCTTATGACACGACTCAAGTATTAGGCTCAATATTCAAATGTTAATGTTAATAATATCCTGGCTATTTATTGGAGCCATAGAACTTTTTATTCCTGAACTTTCCACCAACAGAACCCATTAGGTCCAAGCTGACAATCTGTCAGATTTTTCATTTGGTGCGTTTCTACTTTATCCTCTTAGGCTCATTTCCATTTCCATATCCATATCCTAATGCTTATTATCAAGTATCACCACGGAAAACAATACAAATATACTAAGCAAATAGAGTAAAGAGTGGACAGTTGGAAAGAGTGGACAGCTTTCCATGGCTGCTTGAAGTTTGGGAGGTTAAAAAGTAGACTCTCGATTTGATCCCAATGTTAAGTCAGGATACTCTTCGCTGAGAGTATCATTGCTATCAAGAAGAAGTCCACTTCCATGATTGCTCACAGTCTAAGTAGTTGACTGGATGATAAATAGTTGACTGGATGATAATACCTTTTCTCACAATATTTTCCCTTTTGCTAGTGCGTCTTTTGTTTCAGCTTCAGGGTACATATTGTGTATGGTGAAAACACCTTCTATATTTGCTATATTATCCAAAAGTGCTAACAGATGCTGACTTCACAAACTGTACATATGGGCAAGTTTACGACTGTGAGAAATGTATATATTACGGCTAAATTAAATTACTGGACTAAATGTTACAGCTTATGCAAATTACCACTCAAAAACTACATTAATTTGTCATAAAGCAAATGGAAAGACTCGAGATGTTTATCTTTTCAGTAAAACTAACACTCTTAACCCATCCTCCAACCTGACAATTGCTTAAACTCAATATAGAAACAACAACAACAACAACAATACGTGGAGTATTCTCAAAAGATTAAAAGCTCGATGCTAAGCATTACAGCAGAGCTCACTCATTAGTCCAAGGTGATATTGCGCAAACGCCTTAAAAAGTATCCGCTGCAGTGACGAACACAGCTAAATTAAGAGATGCCGTGGGTGTTATTAGTGTGCACTTTCATTCAGAGTCTCAAACAAGAATTAGCTGTATTAATAGCAAAGTTAAAAACAAAGAGAATGGAAAGGATTTCAGTGATAATTTAACAGCCAGAATTCATTATTGGTAGAGCTGTAAACATTTCTGAACTAAGGCAGTTGTGTTTTAACCTACATAAAAAACCTTGAAGCTGCAGCGACTTGGACTTTGTGCTAAAAATAAAATAAGCATTATTATTTAGTCTGGGGGGAATTACTCTAAAACACTGTGTTCAGTGAAGTCACTCTGCCAATCCCATACCAGTAATTCACAGTCAGAGATGTCCAGGTCAGATTTAGCCAGAGTTTTTTGGTACACACATCATATGTCATTATGGACACGTAACACATTGTGGCCCAAGATAGTCTATTATTGGTACCACAGAAACAGACACATTATAAAACAAGTCTGAACATGGAGGACACCCCCAAGCATCCCCTGATGGTTGTGCATGTTATATGTACTTCCACAAGTTATAAAATAAAATAAATATAGGTGCAAGCGGCAATCACCCTTTGCAAATAGCCCCCTTAGTGGCCAGTTCTTAGCATGTTAGAGAGAAGGATAAAGAGCCCACAGATGAACACACTGTTCAAGTTTTGTTAAGTGAACACTAACGGTCTGAAATGCCTACTGAAAGCTGATTAGCTGATGGTGGCCATGTGGTTTAAGTAACCAAGTCGTCACTAGAAATCCAATTACAGAATAGCACAACGATGCCGCACACCAAATTTCAGCTCGACAGGATTCATGGCTGCTGGCAAACCCTGTATGAAACCCTGGTGAACCTGCACCGTATGAATGACCACGCTCCAGACTTTGCACATTCCCTCAGAATCTTGCCTGAACATTGCTTTTCTTGTATAAATCAGTGCAAGTTACAGCTGTTTGAGTAGATTAATCACCAATCCACAGGCACTGATTTGGCCTGTGGTGCCCAAATTGTTTACAAATCTCAAACTGTTTTGGATAACTATTCAGGTTCAGAATACCTCCAATACTTGGACCCCTAAAAACAGAAAGGGCTTCATCCTAGTATGTTAAGACCAAATTTTAATAGTTACTGTCTCCATTTATATAAAGGTACCTGAACTGCAGCTTAATCACCATGCCAAAGAATACCCATCATTCCACTGCAGTCTCATCAGCCCCTCAAGCTTGCCTAATGTCACCAATAGAACACAAACTCTATTTCAGTAAGATAATGTTAATGAGAAGATGAAGATAATATTGTCTTCTGCCAAAGAGCTACACTGTGAAATCCCCAGTGCCTTTCATAGTTAGTTCAACACAATAATAAAATTATAGGATGACACTTAAACCTCTGGGGTTGCACTCTGCACTGGTGTTCAGGCGTCAGTGCTCAACTCTTTTCCACTATATTTTACATGAGCCTCCTGAAATGTTTTCATTTGTCCTATTAAATCTGGTTGATAAGGGCAAAGTCTGGAAAAGTGCACCAGGTCTAGGCAATATTGTAGAGATGCAGCTTTAATTGACTCCAGCACTCCAGTTAAGTTGATTCTAGAACTCCAGGTGGATCTCCAGATGAATGGATAAGGCACCTAATTCTGGACCTTCAGTTAAACTGATTCTAGAAGAACAACTGGATTAGTTCTAGCACTCCAGATGAAACTGATGACAGAGCTCTAGCTGGATTGATTCTAGAACCCCAGTTGTTTAATTCCAGTACTCCAGCTTGATTGACCCTACAACTATAGCAGAATTGATTCTGGAACCCTATCTGGATTGATTCTAGAACTCTAGAAGAATTTATTCTGGAACGTTGTCTAGATTGATTCTAGATCACCAGCTTGATTAATTCCAGTACTCCAGCATTATTGATTCGAGAACACTAACTAGATTGATTCTAGAACTCGAGCTGGATTGATTCTAGATCTCGAGCTGGACTGATTCTAGAACTTGAGCTGGATTGATTCTAGAACCCTAGCCAGACTGATTCTAGAACACCGTCTTGATTTATTCCAGTACTCCAGCTTGACTGATTCTAGAACTCTAGCTGAATTGATTCTGGAACTCTAGCTGGATTGATTCTAGAACTCTAGCTGGACTGATTCTGGAAATCTAGATAGATTGATTCTAGCACTCAAGCTAGATTGATTCTAGAACTCAAGCTGGATTGATTCTAGAACCCGAGTTGGACTGATTCTAAAATGCTATCTTGATTGATTCCAGTACTCCAGCTTGATTGATTCTAAAACTCTACCTGAATTGACTCTGGAACTCTATCTGGACTGACTCTATTGATTATATAACTCAAGCAGGAATTATCCTGGAGATCTAGCTGGACTGATTCTGGAAGTCTATATAAATGGATTCTAGAACTCTAGCTGGATTGATTCTGGAAATCTATATGGATGGAGTCTAGACCCCTAGCTATATTCATTCTGGAAATTCAGCTCAATCACCACAAAATCATCACAGACGATTTTCGGCTTCCACAGGGTCTCGTGAAAGCAGCTAGTTCCAGCATAACTGTACCATATACAGTGCCAACATTCTGTATACATGTACACCTTTTCCACGCCCTTCCCAAAATCTGCTGTGCTGTAGAACTGTTTGACTCTGAATATTAATAGAGTACACTGCACTGGTGGCTTACCAAAGAAAGAAGAGGCTTCAGGCTTGCAGGCCTTCTCTTAGCTTAGTCCGTCTCTCTGTTTCTGAGTGCAAGTCTGTGGAGCTCAGAGGGAAAAGTCTACAAAGTGGCAGTTCAGCAAGGCGTAAATGAGTCTTTCCAGACAGTCTCCCCTTTTAAGACATCCATCACTGCTTTCCCTCAGTTCTAGGAATCTTTTACGCAGGTCAGGTAAGACAGCGGTGCTGAGTCTGTCCCAAACCCACACAGTCCATATCAAAGTCAGCACAGCCTTATGGGGTTTGGCATCATAAATGTCCAGCTGGATCTTCACTGTACAGCATTAATGCCCTTTCAGACAGATTATTTCTGAATACACTTAATATGTCATGATTAAGACTTTCTGACTGTCACGCAAGTGTGAAGTGGAGAGGTAATTTAGGTAGTTGTTCTGGAGAAGGCCTAGCTGGTGGAGTTCACTGGTTTATACTGTGCTTGTGTTCTCGTATAATAAGCAATTAAAATAAGTGAGTGCAGTTAATAAATTATTCATTCAATTCAGCAGGCTTGCTCTCATCTGCTATTAGCAAAGCGTAAATATTTCATGCAGCATTTAAACACTGTCATTTTAAATTAAGACGACCTCAGAAAAAGAAATTAAATACATAAAGAAGAACAGCAATCCTCCGCTGCAGTGCAATCCATGTTGATGTTAAGGTCTCTCAGGCGGAGCTGTCTTCCTGTCCTTTCTCTGTCCCTGCTCCGGCTGCAGGTCCAATCACTGATATTACACACAGATACACACACCTCCCTCCTCCGGCTCGCGCATCCGTGACTTTTCTTTCTCTTTTCGGCTCCTGGTGCTGTATCGATGTCAAGCTGAACGCTATCATCTTTTTTTTTTTTTAATCTCCTCTTTTGCTGTTTTTGTATCCGATTATAAACGTTCAAGATATAAAATATAAAATCTAGAACTGAAATGTCAGGATGTTGGTCATGTGTTTGACTTTCACATTACAGATTTTTGTCTCAGTCACTCCACACGCACAAAACAGGATTCGGTGCGCAGCGCGCGGTACACATCCTGCAGCGGTTCTTTTTGCGGATACCGGTTTGTAAAGAAATGCATGCTCAGTTTTTGGAAAGGCGCGCGGCTGAATCGAAAGCAGCTGAAGAACAGGGATGAGGAAGAAGACGCGCGCGTGTCCCCTGGGCAGAGCCGCGTGCCGACTGCAGCATCCTCCTCGCTGTTTATCGAGAGATGCGCACCGCAGCGTCCTCAGCCTCCAACGCGCACCGACAGCGCACAGCTTCGCCGAACGTCCGTCGCGATAGAATCCGCGAGATCTCGCGTCAAAAATACGTTGGCGCGTGGGTGGGCGCACCGCCGGCACGTCATCACCTCCACCGCGTGACGGGTACGAGAAGGGGCGCGCGCGCGGAGCCACACGCACAGCAGCAGCAGCGGCGGCGGCGGCTGCGCTCGCGCGGCTCCAGAGGTGCGGCTTGGAAACACGAGCGCGCGTGTTAAAGCCGTCGTCTTTTCCGAGTTTAATTCTGAGAGGGAGGAAGAGGGGATGAGGAATCCCCTCCCACTACAACACACACACACACACACACACACACAAACGCACACACACACACACACACACACACACACAAAACTGTTTAACCGCATCCACAACTACAGGAATCTCTTCCTCACAGAGCTGCAACACTTCACACTAATGTGTTGTGATTGTTGTGTTCAAGTGCAAGCGTGTTAACAAGCCAGATCTAGCTTATATTCCTAACAGCCTGCATAATGCAACTAATGGAGGGATAGGAAAAGCAAGTTTAAAAAAAAAAACAAAAAAAAACACCATCTATGCACCAGTGAACGTTTCCTTTTCTCCATCATGCTACCTTCATGTGCTGTTGGAATCATTTCAAACACAAGTTCACCACCTACAGCTTATACATGAACATCACAATTTATCTGCTTATTTATCTTTCGAAGCTGTGGACCTAATTCATCCATCCATCCATCCAACCATCCATCCATTCTCTTGCTTATCCTACACAGGGTCGCAGCAGGGGAGCCTGGAGCCTATCCCAGGGAACTCGGGCCACAAGGCAGGGGACAACCTGGACAGGGTGCTTTGGACATCATTTTGATACCAATTTAACAACTTGCAGTAACAACCTTTACCATTTCATCATCTCAGAGGCAATGCGGGTTTTGGCAGAAAATGGTGGATAAACCTTTATTCCTTCACATAGACGCTGACTTGAGTCGGTTTTGCAATGTTTGTTTTCGCAGCCCGATTTTGCTGCCGCGGACAAAAAATTGCACATCCTTAAAGAATTCTTTGGCCGTGATTTCACAGCCATTTACCAAATTTTGGCCAAATTTTGTGATTAAAATCTCAGTGTGAGTGCAAACCTAACCTGAACAAAAATCCTGATTAGCTCCAGTTCTCACTGAAGAATGTTTGAAGTTTGTGCATGAGCTAATTTCCAGACCAGGCTGACTGATGGCATAAGCAGAACTTAGTCATTTCCTTTTAATCGCAGGTCTTATCATTAGAGGATCTTCACTTTAGAATCGGTTCAAGGAGAACACATTATCACACAGTCTGTTATAGAATTCAGCCAAGATTTTACTAGGATCATCAACAGTGTGAGGAGTAACAATCTTAAATATTAGGACGAAAGGGAGAAATGTTAGGCAGGTCCCAAAATGGATCTGGCTAAGATGACTGTGCGAGCAAGAAATAGGACCAGCTGACAAGCATGTGAAGACAACATTAGAGGCAAGTTGGAAGCTCGGGTGTCAAATCATTTCACGTTTGATGTTAATGTGCAACTTTTGGTAGGATATTTATGATCTTTCCAATAGCACATACAAGGCTGAAAACCTCTAGAGATCCCAAAATGTCAGTAAGCATTCAGACATTCAAAACACAATAAAAAGATGTTCTAGACATCCCGACTTAAACCAGATTTAGTACGTCTTTTTGAGGTAGACGTATTATTGTGGTTGTACGGAAGATATTGAGCTTATTATGGACCTAAAAACGAATGATATCCAGGGACCTGTATGACTATAAGACCTGAAATGGACCAATAATGTCTTTTTATGACCAACTTAAATCAGGCCAAGCTGCCACAGTCCTGAACGTTCTTGGACGTCTCTGGTTAGTCAGCAGCCGAAGTAGTTTATTCATGGATTCTGTATTAACCAACTCTTGTTTGCTTTGAATTTAAGTGAACCTCGTCTTTTTGCTCTGCTGTGAGGCTTGTATGACCACGATGTCGCTCACAAGGAAGAATGAATCCAAATAATTCTACTCATAGGAATTTGTGCATTTGTGCATTGAGAAAAATGACGGACATATTGAGCAAGTTCTTAAAAGCTTTTGTTTTGCCGTTTTTATTTTTCTGCTCTGATGCTGAACTTATAGGACACCCTCTACACGGTTTTTATTCATTCTTTTTGTTGTTTTGGCCTTTTTTCCCCCTGAGCTTTCATTGCTTTCTTTTAACTCTGCTTGCTCGTGAAAGTAATTCAGTTCGAAATCTAACAGTCAGCTAAAAGTGGTTTGCGGGATAAAGGCACAAATAAATAAATAAATAAATAAACAAATCATTCCTGTACAAATGCTATTTCTAAATCAACAATGTGCTTTGAAGAACCAAGACATGCAGCTGGATGAAGAGGCAGTGAAAACTGATCTGCGAAGCCTTGTTGTATTCAACGCTTATCCAAATCCACCCTTCCAGAAATTAATATTTGACTATGCCACTGTCAGTTGGCGCTCTCTCTCTCTCTCTCTCTCTCTCTCTCTCTCTCACACACACACACACACACACACACACACACACACACACACACACTATTAATACGCTCATTTCTCTTTTGTAAATATGCGTGATTGGTCTTTATAAACAGCTGAACTCATGCTTCTTGTTCTAAATCAAGGGTCACTCCCATTTCCATGCAATTACTACACGGCTGGACTTCATTTAATCAGCGGGGTTTCAGGCTGAAATAAGATGGAAGTGAACAAAAGCAAAGTGGAGTTGACTTCTAACCCACCCACGTTATGCCAAAGCTGACGCTGGTGCTTATTAAAACCTATGTGAAGAGGAAGCAAGCTGCACAAACAAACAAACACACACACACACACACACACACACACACGTTCTTATTCACTTTGCCAAGGACAAACAGCTTTGTTTTAGAAGCACACAGTGATGGTATCAGTAATAAAAATCACACAGGTACAATCCATACGGCTTCACAGCGCTCACACTCCGGCTCACAGCACTGCCAGCGACACTACAGCTCCCCTACTTAGCACTACATTAAGGCATGCATTATTATCCTGACGAATCCCCCTATTTGTAGCGCATTGGTACGATCCAGAAGATGCCCAGAGCAGCCGGAGGAAGCATCCAAACTGCACATGCAGGAGGGGACAGGACCAAGACTTCCTGTTTCCATGACAACGCAAGCCTGCAGCCTGAAGAGTACAACCACAGAAGGAATGAACATGAAGTAGGGGGTAAAAGGAGGGGAGAGATGGAGAATAGATAGATAGATAGTTGGTAGATAGATAGATTTCTCTTTTCTCTTGCTTTCTCTCTCTCTCTCTCTCTCTCTCTCTCTGAGTCTCTATCTTGTTTTCTCCTTCTCTATTTACCCTCTTTCTCTTTTCCCCTCCCCTTCTCTCTCTCGTTATTTCTAGCTCCCCTTGTTTCTCTTTCCTTTCCTCTCTCTCCCTCTCTCTCCCTCTCTCTCACTATACATAAGTAGAGAAAGGGTAACATAGAGACGGAAAGACAAATGGAGAAAGGGAAGCACAAAGGGAGAGAGAAAGAGAGAGAGAAAGACAGAGGGAGAGAAAGGGGACAATATAGATAGAGAAAGTAGTAAGGATAAAAAAAAATGAAGGAGAAAAATTAATGAGCAAACAGAGTGAGAGGAGTAGAGAGAGAAATAAGGAAGGGAAGAAAGGAAAACAAGGAAGGATAGATAGATAGATAGATCGATAGACAGATAGATCTCACTCCATCCCTTCTTTCTCAGTACCTCTCTCCCACTCTTTTTCCTTGTCTCTTTTTCGCTTTCTCCTTCTCTATTTACTCTCTTTCTCCCTTCTATCTACCTTATTTATCTCTTCCTCCTTCTCCTTATCCCTCGCTCTCCCTGTTTCTCTCTCCTTTCCTTTCTTCTTAACTTTCTCTCTCCCTATTTATCTCGCTCTTGTTGCTTTCCTTCTGTCTTTCACTTCTTCTCCTCTCTATATTATCCTCCTTCTCTTGTGCTCTCTCGCTCTCTTCCCCTGTCCATCCCTTTCTCCATGTTTCTCTCCCACACTTTCTATCTCTCTGCCATTCCCTCCTTCTGCCTCTTTCTTGTTTTCTCCTTGTCTATTCTACCTTCTCTTTCTCTCTCTCTCTCTCTCTCCCTGACCCTGCTGCCTCTGCTTACAGCATTGCTACAATAGTCTGTAATTATTGCCATGGTTACCGCTGAAGCGTAGATGAGCAGTGACCTCGGAGCTGTTCGCTTCTCCTCCCCTCCTGTTTTTAAATACCTTCATTCTGTACCATTAAAACACTTACATTTCCATCTCTATCTTTCTGCCTTTTCTGCTCCTCACTTTGCCTCTACAGCATAGCCACTCTATCCCAAATATCTCCAAATGTGTGTGTGTGTGTGTTTGTGTGTGAATATGTATATGCAGCACTGCAGGTCTTTCTCATCAGCTGCTATGTGAGTCCATGGATGCAGTCCCTGCTGCAGCCTCCCAATCCCACTGCTCTCTCCAGATCTGACCTTGGCTTTGACTCTCCTCTTTTGGCCCAACTCTTCAAACGGCCCTCAGACAATTATAATACATGCTAATTTATTCATTTGCTCTAGTACCACCAAATCTTGGAGGTCTGTGACTGTAAACGTAGATTCAAGTGTTATGATAATTAAACCCCAAAAACAGAGGCAACCTCTGACTAAGCTGGACAACACTTAGAGAGTGGAACACACACACACACACACACACACACACACACACACACACAAACACACATAAAATAAGAAGAAGAAGCAAGCATGGTTTTTACATCACACTGTTGAATTGGTCATCATGACCACTGTACCTATTAATCTGTAATGACACACATGCTGTACATTATAAACACCAGTGTCTGTGGAGAATCGGATATCATTATTAAAGGTGCAGTTTATCATTTTTCATAGTGTTTGTACATATATCTTAAAAAAACAAACAAACAAACAAAAAAACACTGACTTACAGTACTGCTGTGCAATAGATTGGATTGGTTTATTCAATTACGACTCCTGTTTATAAGTGTCTGTATGTATATATATATATACACAGTCAGGACTGGAAGTATTTGGACAGTGACAGAGTTTTTGTGATTTTGCCTTTATACACCACCACAATGGATTTGAAATAAAACAATCAAGATGTGATGGAAGTGTAGACTTTCAGCTTTATTTTAAGAGGTTCCACAAAAATATGGCATTTACCATTTAGGAATTACAGCCATTTTCAGCAAAGTGCCTCCATTTTCAGGGGCTCAAAGGTATTTGGACGATTGACCGACAAGAAGTTAATTGACCAGGTGTGGTCCATTCCCTCGTTACTGCAAGACAAATGAAGCAGATAAAAGGTCTGGAGTTGATATCAGGTATTGAGTTGGCATTTGGCAGCTGTTCGACTGGAGCTACCAATATGAAGTCCAAGGAGATCTCAATGCAAGTGAAGGAGGCCATCATTAGGCTGAAAAAACAACATAACTCTATAAGAGAGAGAGCAAAAACCTTAGGTGTGGCCAAATCAACAGTTGGGTACATTCTCAATAAGAAAGAAAGCACTGGTGAGCCCAACAACAGGCCTGGAAGACAAGACTGAAGGCAGAAAGACCCACAAACAAGCAGCAACTGAAGGTGGCTGCAGTGAAGCCTGGCAAAGCATCTCCAGGGAGGAAACTCAGAATTTGAGTTTGAAGAACATGGGCTCCAGACTTCAGCCAGTCATTGACTTCCAAGGATTTTCATCCAAGTATTAAAATTATGGTTATATTTACAATTATGTCACTTTGTCCAAATACCTTTGAGCCCCTGAAAATGGAGGTACTTTGCTGAAAATGGCTGTAATTCCTAAATGGTAAATGCCATATTTTTGTGGAGCCTCTTAAAATAAAGCTCAAAGTCTACACTTCAATCACATCTCGATCGTTTTATTTCAAATCCATTATGGTGGTGCATAAAGGCAAAATCACAAAAACTCTGTCATTGTCCATATTTTCATGGCAATTCGCCTCACAGGGATCAGATTTGCCAGTGCTATGAGTTTGGATGTTCGCAAGAGCAGAACAAGTCAGAAATTACTGTAAATAATGTAATAAAGTAAAAGTTAGGGGAATCACACCTCATAAGCTTATTAGTGAAATGGACACAAACCGCCTTATTTAAGTCATGTATATGCCGGGATCAGTGAAGGACTCCAACTCCCAGGTGGCCCCACTGCCTATAAACATGGCTGCCTTGAACTCCATTTCCCAACACACATCACAGCCTCAGACTCCAACTGCCAGCAAACACACTCACTGTCCAGCCACCTGATTACACACACCTGGACTCAGTCACCTCTCACTATGATAAAAGCACACACCAAACAACCCTCAGTGCGAAGTATGGTTCAGTGTTCTTTGTTCCTAATGTGCCAAGCCTTGTTTATTGTTATTGATATTCTGGTATTGGAACTCTGCTACTGTCCTTTGGTTTCTGAGATTCTGGTTTACCTTGTTAATTCTGATTGCTGATCACCTGACCCTTGCAAGTTTTTGATGCTGTTTTTTGTCTCACTATTTTAGACTGTTTGCTTATAAATGAACATACTTTGCACTTGCATCCACCTCTGCCGCATGATGAATTATCAATCTTTTAGTAAAGTTGTGTGTAAATTTTTCCACAGGCCAAATCAAACAAAAAATTCCTATCAGATTTACAAAAGGTTCGGTAATGCTGATATTCGTCATACTCCTGCGCATAAGTTGATAAAGGCCAACTGGCCATAAATTACCATGAAGTGCATTCATGGCACAGCTGGTTTATATTTAGTGTCATTTACAAAACTCAATAAGAGGCAAAGCACACAGTAAACTGAAAATGACAAAATGATGACTAAGTGGTGAAAGAACACCTTCTAAATGTGGCATACACTAAATCATCCAGTAATGCAGCTAAGCCACTGCAGTGTGTCAGTTACCATAGACACACACTAACTCTATGTCCTTTTATGGGGTGCCATTATTTTTTTGGAATTATTAAGCTATTCTTATTTGTCTTAAGTTATGAATTTGTTTTTGAGTTTCCCTAAATTTCCATTAGTATGTGTAGCTGAAATAAATAAGTGACTTAAACTTGACAGCGTAATTCGTATATAAAAATCACAGTAACTCATCGACAATGATATGATTTGAAGCTGATCAGACAAGGTTGACATCAGGGAAACTCCTTATACATATGTTTAACTCATAAGCTTTCACAGGATACACACATTTTTGCCAACTAACATTTTTACGAACACTAAATGTGTAAATGTTCCTGCAAACAATTCACGAATAAATTTGTACATATCCATCTTGATAAATGAGTCCCTTTTTTTTAAATTTAGGCACTAGAATAATGTTTTCATACTGAAATATTATTAGGATCTGAAGTAATACTTCCATATAAAAATATGTATAAAATTAATAAAAACACTGTCTTTCAACGAACCAGAAAAAAAAAAAAAACAGTTCACATGTCAAGGTACAAAATAATAATTACCACATGTCCCCCACTAGGCTTTATAAAAAAAATAAAAAAGCAACCATAACTATAGCACAGCTGGGAGAACAGCTGAGCCCTTCTGTGTTATTCTGAAATGAAAACAGTCCAGTAGCAATCATGAGGAAAAAAAAAAAAAAAAAAAAGCATGCCAGAAACATCACCTCAGGTTTGA
This sequence comes from Pangasius djambal, assembly GCA_022985145.1. NCBI lineage: Eukaryota > Metazoa > Chordata > Actinopteri > Siluriformes > Pangasiidae > Pangasius > Pangasius djambal. The sequence goes on along the minus strand of CM040983.1, from coordinate 4,981,219 downwards.
CAGTGGACATGCTGACAAAACATAATGGCAGACCTTGATGTTTGTCAAAGCACCTTATTCTGTCGTTTTGATGATAGTGAATCAGATCAGGCTCAGAAGCATTTGTATAGCAGATAATGATTTGTGTTTATGTTAGGTGAATCTCAGGTGTCATTTGGGGAAATGCATGTAACTGCAAATGGCAAACAAACTGTGAAGGACTAATGAATTAAAAGCTTGTGATGCATGAGTGATAATTATGTCTCCTCTCCACTGGCCAGCTTTGGCTCAGAACAATGATATATATGCTGCCTGGCCCATAATTTTGTTTAGACAATTCAAACAAACAAAAGCAACATCTTTTCCTCTGGAAACACAATCAAAAATGTTATTAATTAACACAGGACATCATTTTACCATAGGAAATAGACAGTTTGTCATAAGCAGCTTGCACCAAGTAATTTATTAAGGATCAGGGATAGACAGTTGTTCAGATACATGTATTTGAAATATGTATTGGATAGTTATGGAGGACGAGTGGTACATAATTTCTATCAACTTGCTTTCTTGCTGTATATTTGTGTACTTTCAAAATACACTTGCACCAAAGCTCCGCCTCTGCCAGAAATACTCTGTAGCACTACAACATAGAAAAAGGATCATCTCCTGTTTGTGAACAGTTCATGAACAGTACAGCAGCTTCTTTTTGTGAACAGTTCACAAAGAGTACAGTAATTTTTGTTTGTGAACAGTTCACAAAGAGTACAGTAATTTTTGTTTGTGAACAGTTCGTGAACAGCGGGGAACCTGTTTGTGAACAGTCCATGAACAGTACAGCACCTTCTATTTGTGAACAGTTCATAAGTAGTACAACAGCTTCTGCTGGTGAACAGTTCAAGCGTAGTGCAGAACCTTCTAATTGTGAACGGTTCATAGAAACCACAGCAGCTTCTATTGCTGAACAAATGAACAAATCATGAACAGTACAGCAACTTCTCTTTGTGAACAGTTTGTGTAGAGCAAAGCAGTTTCTGTTCTTGAACAGTTAATAAACTTTTCAATACCTGCTGTTTGTGAACAGTTCATAAACACTGTAGCAGGCCTGTTTATGAACAGGTCAGGAACAGCACGGCAGCTCTTGTTTGTGTTCATGAACACCATAGTAGCTTCTGCTTATGAGCAGCTCATGAACAGCACGGCACTTTCTGTTTTTTCAGAACAGTTCATGATAATGTCAGTTGTATTCTAGACTTGTTTTCTTCCAACTGTAAATCCCTACATTGACCCTATTTGCATCCAATCACCTTGTATCTGGATTGTATCCTGATCCAAAGAATTGAATCGTAGCCATGATTACTGACATGTGAGTGCTTAATGATTTGGGAGGCATTTGTTTTGGCACAAATGTACAGGTTTGAAAAGGTTTCAATTACGAGGCAATGGTCTGGAAGGAGTTTTGATAATTATGAACTGGAAGGAGTTGTGGTAATGACACAATGTATTAGCAAGGATATTGGATATGACAGTAAATCAGGAAAGGTTCTGTTTATGACACTGTATTATAACAGTAATTTTATGGGAGGAGTTTGGGTTATATAATGTGGGTTAAGGGCCTGACGATGACAATGTATCGGTAAGGGTTTTAATTATGATGCAATGAATTGGGAGGGGGTTTTGTTATGACATAATGTATTGTGAAAGGATTTAATATTTGGATAACCATATTTGTATGGTTTTGGTTCTGTTATATTGGGAAGGGTTTCGGTTATAATATTATTTAATGCAAAGGGTTTTGGTTATGATGCAATATATTGAGGAGGTTTGAGTTATGATGTAAATGTAGTTTTTGTGATGCAATGGGCTCCTTTTTGCATTGGGAGGTTTTTTTTAATGACATAATGCCTTGGGAAGTGCTTTGATTATTATAATGCATTACGACGGGTTTAGGAAGAGTTATGATGTATTGGGCCTTAGTTATGACACAACATATCAGGAAGGGAGTTTTGATTATGACAGTGTATTAGGAGGGGTCTGAGTTATGGTGTAATTCATTGGGAAGTGATGTGATTATGACATAATGTAAAAGGAAGGGCTTTAGTTATGACTTAATTCAATTCAGATGTGTGAACCATTTCAGACTATGTGAGCAAGTGATTATGTGTTAGATATCACTCCTTCACCCCATCACCAAATGAAAGTATGTATCTGTGTAAGTTAGTACGCGGTAACACACTGTTCATGAAAAATGCATGTGTATGAGTGTGTGTGCGAGACATGTGTAAGGAAGTAAAGTAAAATTTGTATATGTTTGAATTTTCCCCAAAGCCTTCCTTTAGCAGAGGTGTGTGTATGTGTGTGTGTGCGTGTGGGTGATGCATCTGTTTAAGTGTTTAAGAAAGCGAGAAAGTGATACTATGTCATTATACAAGGTTTGTATGTGAGTATAGGTGTGTATGTGTGTAAGTGGGTGAATGTGAGAGGATTGTGTGTATATTTATTATGTGTGATGTATGCTATATGTGAGAAAAGTGAGAGGGTGGTATTGCGTTGGTGTGGGCATTTTTGTATTTATGTGCGTGTGTATGTACCTGATTCGGGGTGGGGTCTGCTATCGGCAGGTACGGAGACAGTCCTGCGGAGCAGCTTGGTGCGGTGAGACACAGGGCGCCGATCGCTCATAAGAAGAGGATGAACCTGGGCAAACGCAGCACGCACGCACGCACGCACGCACGCACACACACACACACACACACACACACACAAATCAGCTCTGTGGAGCACAGTCATGCAGTCGAATAAACATGTGATCAAGCGTCCAATCCATTCATCACATTTTCTGCATTGTAGACAATTTGCATTATAGATTTTAAGATCTAAAAATTTTAGTGTTATTCTAAACACATTTCTCTTCTTTATATCTTACTTCTCTCAGATGTTCTATGCATTGTTTTGGGCATTTGCACTGTTTCTGCACTTGCATTATGAGTAAGAATTCTGGGGGGATGTAAAACTTACCAATATTTATGTTTGAAAGAGTTTACATTTTGTTTGCAAGGTAGAAATGGCAGTTGTAGCTAGGATCATTAGCTAGGATAATGCTCTAATACCTGTGTTCATGTTCAATTCTATCATATCAGTCTATAATCCTTAAAAGAACTCATGTTCGTTCATTCACTCTTCTTCAGTAAGTGCTTGATCCAGGGCAGGGCCATGGTGGATGACTATTTCCTGATTATATATATATACATACATACATACATATATTTGCATGTTCATGCTGGAAGTCATAATGAAAGCCATGCTTGACTTCTGAGTTTGGTCTGATGTTCTTCCAGGTCAGAAGGTAGTAATTACAGTTTCTCCAATGTGATGTGACATGGGTGCGAACATGGTCGTACCCAATTGGTCACATGTACTGGATCCAATTTTATATTCACACCTGGTATTAACATTGGTCTCAGGTGATCCAAATGAGATGGGCATTATGTTACGTATCTAGAATTCTATAAGGATGGAATGCTTTGTAGCTGGATCTTCAGTTAAATACTCCTAGACTAGGAGATTTATGACCATTAATGTCATATCGCCCACTTCTCTCTTAAACAAGATTCAGACACAATGACAGCTTCAGGTTTCAGGCTCTGATGGTAAATAAGGCAGGCTTTTCAGTGCTCTAGCATGACCAAGCACTTTCCACTGTTAGAAACACTGACTATTCCTCCAAGTCTTAATTGTCATGATGCAATACAGGATTACATAACAAAATGCTGTTTCATCCTCTCCTACAACTGCTTCGTGCACACACACACACACACACACACACACACATAACACAGCACACAGTCAGAATGTAAAATTCAAGACATTAAAACACCCAGCTGAATACAATGCATCAGTCAATATAAAAGGGTTATATAAACCGTTAGGGTTTAACAACATTATCCGGCAACTAACAGTCTAACACTCAATATCATATATCATATAGCAAACTGCAGAAACAATAAGTCTGCAAATTATACCTACATATTGCATACACTGCGTTCTTAATTCAATGCTTAGCTGAATTCAGCATATATTACAGACTGCTGCTGTACTGTTCGCTGAAACTCAGTGAATATAGTGGTTGCTGGCGCTAGATAACATGGCAGCCATTTAAATATATCCTGAGGCCCTGATTTTTGTGTACATAAAAACATGAACAAGCTTGACATGCCAGCTGTTTGCCTCAATGAATATGCAATATGGGGCAAATCCAGGGTGGTGTCTATGCAAATAGATTAATTTAGTACGGTGATTTATACTGGACATGCAATTACAATATGTGCATGCGGTAAGTTTTAGTCTCACTTTATTCTTCTGCAGGTCTCTGATTCACTGCAGCTATCCAGAACAATTAGCAATGCAAAAAACAAATTTACATATTGTTTCCTTCCCCTTCCCCTTTTGTTTTTTTTTTAAACATTCTGTTTATGATGTTTTTTACAGGAAAGAGATAAGAAATTGCAGATGAGAAATGCAGAACTGCCCAATTATTCTTTGAAAATCGCCCACAATGTGCCCACTAGTTGCGTGCACAATTTACCCCATTGCACATGCAAATTAGTGCTTGTTACTTGGAACCTCAGTAAATCTGTCCCTGAGCTGGCAGTTTGTTTGGCACTAGATCCCAATAAACTGGCAAGACAAGATATGTATATACGCCGTTCTTTGTTTTTGGCCAAATAAAATAGCTCCAGATTGTAACTGAAATATCTAAATATCAAAATTGACATGTTTACACTGCAATTAAACTAATAAACTGCAATTAATTCTCTAATTCTCTAGCTTTCAAACTCTAAATAATACATTTTAGTTATTTAGAAAATTTAAGATCGTCATTTTCACAGGAACACATTCCACACGCAACTAAATGTTGTGTGCTTTGTTATTTCACATTAATAAAGCAGTTGAGCATACAAACTTTATTTAAATCAGGAGCTCCAAAGTGGAATGTTTTCATCATTTGGCAGCATCACTTGATAGTCATAGCGCAGGGGCTAAGGTTGTGCAAGGAAGGTTTTGAGTTGAGGTCACCGGACTGCCACGGATGGATCTGTGAGCAAGACCCTTAACCATGAACAGCTCAGCCATTTGCCAGGATTGGAGCCATTTAACTGGACTTCTGATTAGATAGTATCTTTCCTGATAAACTAGACTCTAAAACTTTTGGAGTGCCTCTGGCTTGTGCATTAGGGATAAATTCACATATTTACACTTTATTGTGGTTTAATTTAATTTGAACCTATTTATTTCTGTAAAGCTGCTTTGTGACAAAAGCACCATACAAATAAAATTGAACTGAATTTTATTGAACTCATATATACACTGTTGTTTTCCTCACCGAATAGATTGCTAGTTGCTAATTATTTACTTATTTTAGACTTTTTAAATAATTATCATTATCCTTGAGTTTCAAATTTTAGGTAGCAGGTGTATATAATAAAATGGCATCTCAGTGGCTTGTAGCTGGCAATACAAGTTATTGTGCACTCCGAGTTTGACTGATTTTTATAAGAATCAGTGGCTCAGTCTAAAACTCATTTTGTGTTCATATCTCTTTGATGAGTTTGAAGCCATCGCTGAGCTGTGTCCAACACTGACAGCATGTCAACAATATGGCTATGGAGGTCTGTTCCAGGTTTTACAAATACTATGGAGATCCATCTGTAATGGTTCCTGACTTACATTTAATAGTAGATGTGCATTACTTATTATATGTTTAACTTCATTTGATCCTCGCTTTGCTGTTCAAAATTAAAAACAAATTGACTGGAACCAGTCCATTTAGTGGTATAAGCAGGTAAAACAATTTCACCTAAATCCATGATTGCTTTATAATGAGGTTAATACTGTACATATTGTATATGGAGCACAATGTATGAATAACTTTCCAATATCTAATTTATAATTCCATTGTACAGTATGGGGAAATAATCTTGGCTAAAGCTTGCCTAAGCTCACCAATCAGATAAACTGGCATCAGAAAAATCTAATCTGGTGTGTGTTATAATTCTATAATGCAGTAGTTTAAACATAGAGGTTAACCATCTCAAATATCTCTGTCTGCGCCACTGTGTTTGGTTTTGCTTGAGCAGCCTGGGAGTTTTGGACAGAGTATTCTCAATGAAGCCTGCTCATTTGAATACTGGGCCACATACCAGATAGTTCTAAGCAAGGACCCTCGACATGAATAACCTGGACTGCCATGATACTCATTAAACCAACTGGCAAAAAAATACATACTTTATTTATTCCTCTTCCTCATTTTAAGGAACAACAGGACAGGTTTCTTTGGGTGGAGTATTACTGTTTGCTTGTTTTACTACCGAGCAAAGTCATGCCTGTAATTGTGACCCTGCGTGGACAGCCTATATGCAAATACGTCATGATTGTTCTCGATCATATCTCATCTCATTAAGGAGTTGGTGAAGTGGATTCAAAGGCACTGAGTACAGCATTGTAATCCCTTGTTTCCTTTAATAATACTACTAATATTTAATTCATTTATCTTCAGTGACCACTAGGGGTGTAAATATACAATCCAGTCACAATTTGATTTGATTCACGAACCTTCGATTTTCACAATATTTTGTACAAAAGACTCCTTTTTTTATTTCTGAATCATAAACAGTGCAAAACAATGTGTATTTTTGTCTGGATAAAACAAAATAATTTTTTTTAAAAATGCTATGAACAGATTTAATATTGTAAACAAAATGTACTACAGGTTCACTGTTTCTTGAAAATTAAGAAAACAAATGTATGAATTTTCCCAAATATTTTGACTGAAAAAACAAAGTGTCTGACCTGGGGAAAATGACTGACTGAAACATAATGTGATCCGTAGTAGAAATAGAGCTCCAAAGTCGGCCAAAATGCCCGATCTTAGTGTTTTTTGAAAGCTACAGAAGAGCTATTTTTAACCATTATAATGTGGTCATGTAACTGTATAACATATAATGTATAATGCATGTTGGCTGTTGCAATCTGGAGCTATCGGGCTAACAGACTTCAGAAGTGCCAAGCTCACAGGCTCGCCACGAAAGAATGAGATCATGTGACCAGTGTGCGAGCTATATATTTTCTATATAACACTATGCACAGATTGGGACCTCTGGTGTTCAAACAGTGCAACTGCATTACACTCACATTTAATAGAATGCTGATTTGCACGATGTGAATTGCACATGTCCACGATGCACATTGTCAATTTTGCAATTTTGCATTGCGATGCATCGTTACACCCCTAGTAACTGCTTTATCCTGGTCAGATGGTTTGGAGCTTAACCCAGAAGCAGTGTGTGCAAAGTGGGAATACACCTTGGATGGGACACCAGTCCATCACAGGGCACTGTGCACACATACATTCACAATTTTGTTCTTTTAAATCTTCCCTGTCTGATGAGAGACAGGTGACAGTAATCCCTCCCCCCCATATTCTCCCAATTTGTTTGCTAATTCCCACCAATCATTAGTTATTTCTCCCCAATCACGTGACAGTTACCAAGCGGCAAGGGTGAAGACTAGCAAGTTCTTCCTCCAAGACTTGTGAACACAAGAACAATGCTGAAAGAGAGACCAATTGCCTTACTAGTGATACAGGCTGATCACATGCCTAAATCCAGAACACCTCCCGCTAGTACATGGAAAAAACGCTGGCAAATTCACAAGAACAAGGTTCATGGACAGGACAGGGACAAAGGCTTTGGGCCACGATGTGTTGGTGCATGACTAGCCAAATATACAGCTGTATGTATACAGCTTTCTGCCACTGTTATTGATGGTGCTGCATTGAATTCAACAGACTATGCAACCAGTGCAGTAAATCGCCCCAATCTGGCCTGTTGTTGGTGTTTCAACTGTGAACAGTTCTATGTTTGAAGAGTCTCCAAACAGGATTTCATCTAGCTTTTGTTTCAGTAACGCTTTTTTCTCACACTCTTCCAGAAACTCCAGATTTGTGGAGTGTTCAGGCTTGGGTTATCTTGTGAACAGATTTCCTCATCTGAGCTGTGGATCTCTCCACAGCTCAGATATAACCCACACAATGTTTAAGCTGTTATAAAGACTTCTGAGAAAAGAAAATTCCATGGAGGGTCCTCAAACTTACTTCATCATAAAGGTCATCTCCTTAAGAAACAGAAAGAAAGAAATGTTTGCTCCAGAGTAGAGTAAAGTGCAGCCAAGAAACTACTTTTGTAGCAAGACAAAACATATGAGGTGGTAGAACATTAAAAGCCATTAAAAGCCTGGCATGACAACCAGAGGCAGAATGTCTTATGAAGCAATGAGTCCCAATTATGTCAAAAGAAGAACTGATGAGAAGCACACTGATGCCAGGCTGAAGGTTTCTGTGAATCACAGTGACCGTTTTCTTCAGATCTGGGGGTGAATTTCAACCAGTGCTGTAGGGGATATGATGAGAGTCAACAGAGCAATGAATGCTGAGGTATATAAACAGATTTTGACTCATCATACTCTGTCTTTGGAGAAATGACTGCCTAGTAAAACACCCACCCAAAAATACTGCACACATAATTAAGATCTACATGGAGGAATTTGAGGGGACACTGCACACTGTGTTAAATCAGATTGATCAGACCCTCTACCTCGTCATAGCTAACGATCTGAGATGTAGCCAAATATGAATATATTATTTGCATTGAACAGATTTGGATTGTTGTTTTGAATGCTTGCCAGAAAGGTACAAAAGGCATTTGGCTGAGCCTAAAGGTGCGCATCGGGACTGGGATCCTGAAGGACGAAAGCAAAAAAGTCACACAAGCGAGAGGCAAAGAAATACAGTGTTCATTCATTCATCCTTAGTAACTGCCTGTTAGACACTAGAGACTATTCTTGAAACTGATGAGAAGCACACTGATGCCAGTCTGAAGGTTTCTGTGAATCACAGTGACAGTTTTCTTCAGATATGTGGGGTGAATTTCAACCAGTGCTATAGGGGATATGATGAGAGTCAACAGAGCAATGAATGCTGAGGTATGCAAACAGGTTTCTATACCAGTTACATGGTGTAAAAATGTAGATATTTGTAGTGATGGGCATCAGATTACATCCCTCACTGATTTAGACTTTCATCATCCATGGCCTTAACGGATATGCTTGAGATGTGAATGAAGTTGACACCACATTCACATCCCAAGCATGTCCGCTAAGGCCATGGATGATCAAAGTCCTGCTTTACAACTGCTCCTTAAACAACACTGAATGGTTTACTACTGGTTCAGCTATCATCATATGTCATTGTACGGAATATACCAATTAGCATTATAGAGATCATAGAAGTCCATTGAAACATAGTCTAGAGTAAAGGTCAAGTGAAGTACACCTACTTGAAAATTGTACTTAAGAGCAGTAAAAAAGTATTTTATTTCATTGCTACCCAACTCTGGACACATCTAAAGCTGGGTGGAACCACGTGGACAGGAAAAATCACCCTTCTTAAAGCCTAGAAGATATCACTAGCACTACCTCAATTGTAGACACTATGGGAGGCCATAAAAGAAAATCCTATACTTGTTGCTAAATTAATGTTTATTTATATTCATTCTAATTACATGTGGTGTTATTTCCAGTAAGTAAACAGTTGTGATCAAAATGAACCGTTTTCGGCATACTCTTTTCAGGTAGCCCTAAGCCTTTTTCACAATACTGCACGCATCAATCAGGGGGATTTTTCTATAATGTGAACAAGCTGACGTGGGCTGCTGAAGATAGAAATATAAAACACTTTGAACATTTTAATCTGCTCTCCATGCTATATTAGATAGAGCTGTACCACATAATTGACTTGCAATACACTGAGTTGCCAGTTTATTAGTTAGTGGATCATTATATCTAATAAACCAGCAAATTGGTGTATCATCAGGAAGGACCCTGAATTGGTTGACAATCTCCGGAGAGACAGAGACAATACATCTTATTTAAAGCCAACCAAATAGACTATTTTTGGCCCGAAAACATGACTCAGATGATTATTTTATTTAATTTACTGAAATCCTCGGAAACACATCCATTTTCATGCTTCTACTCCAGGCATGCAGAGTTACAAAAATAAAAGACAGTAGTAAAAAGCCAAAAACAAAACATTAGCATACAGTAAAATAAAAGGTGATTAATTGGCAGACACTAGGCAGGTAATTAAATATGTAAAATCAGCAAATCGGTCCAATTTAAAGCTACTCTGAAGTTTATTCCCAGATCAGAACAAACCTGTGCTGTTAGATTGTTGTAGGTGTTATTGATCATCCAGTAGAGCTGGATGGGATATCAATGGATGTACACAATATGGGCAAAAGTTTGTGGACACCTGACCATCGCACCCATACGTGCTTGTTGAACTTCTCATTCCAGATTTATTTCCCCTTTGCTGCTATACTAAGCTCCACTCTTCTGGGAACCAGATTTGACTAGGTTTTGGAGCGAGGCTGTGGGGATTTGTGTTCATTCAGCCACAAGAGCATTAGTGAGGTCAGGCACTGATTATGTAAATCACCTGCTTGTAGTTCACACCTCCAAGTTTGCCAAATCTTTCTTGAGTGAAATCGTAAGTGGAATTGTCCTAAACAGGGTTTTTACAATAGCGTCTATGCCACCGAACGTTTAAAAACAAGCACTCTCCTTTAATAAGCCCCAAAAAATCAGGGATAGAAAACGTTTTTTCTTTGCTGTCAAATGTAATACACTGGAAAAAAAAAAAAAAAGCTCACGGAATTTACTTAACTCAAATGCGTACATCGGTTCCACATGGTTGAACTGAGTTACATTAACACAGTTTGTGTCTGTATATCCAACAGGATTTGATCATGTATTCTCAAAGCTCTGAATAAAACTGGAATCAGCACTCTAACCCGAACTGAGGCTTGAACCCCAGCTGCTGGTGTTATGAGGCAGCAATTCCAGCTGTGCTATTATTCCATGCTTGTTTTAATTAGGTTAATTTTCATACTCCAGCCCATTTCATCCTTTAATACTATGTATACTGATCATATTCCCTCTCTATAATAGAAATATGTATTTAAAAACTTTTAGCATGTTGTTATTATTATTATTTCAGCTGCTACCGTCAGGAGTCACCACAATGGAACACCTTCTATTGTCTGCATACTGATTTGACACGGGTTGTACATCGGATGCCCTTTCTGACACAACCCTCTCCATTTATCCAGGCTTGGGACTGGCACTGAGAGTGCACTAGCCTGTGCACCCCCAGTGGCTAGGGTTGGTGCCCAAGTGTGGCGTTCAAACCCACAATCCTGAGATCAAGAGTCCCATGCACTACCAACTGAGCTAGCTGGGCACATTTAGCATAACCAATTAAATCACATTTTGCCGAGACTATTTTTATGTAAACTATACATAATATGTTCTCTTACAGGTGACTGACCACATACTCCCTTTTTTCAGTGTACGATGTAACATTAAACCTTAATTATGCACATTATTATTAACGTCGAATACGGCCCTCGGAGTAAAGCACAGTGCAAAGGTGCGTGTTTTATCAGCAGTTAACTTGAGTGCTGAATAAATAACAGGTTCTACAGGCTTATGCACGGAGAGCACCGAATTCTTGTAAGTGACATCTACACAATCGAGAACTCACAGAAATACGTACAGATCTAACAGAACAATCTCTCCAACTGTGAAGGGGTTTCAAACAACAGATGTCCAAAGAGGAAAAAGTAACTGGTCGAGAGTTTGTGCTTTTTTAAGAGCCATTATTCAGACAGTTAAGGGAATTAGGATTTTTTTTTTTTTACATCAATATTAAATCAACTGAAAATCAGGCAGGCCTCCAAGACATTTATTAAGAATAAATGTTATTGCACAATAGATAAAAAAGAAGAATAGGAAGAAAATGATTTGCTAAAACATGATGAAAACAGGCTCTTAGAAAAATACACCGGAGGCTTCCTGTATGAAATAACATATACTGTAGATAAGCTAATGAAAATACACAAGCAGACAACTGAATACGCCATGTTTAGTCTCAAAAGCAATTTCTATGAAGGTGGAGAAAAGTCAGGGAAATTGCTGTCTCAAGCAAAAGGAAGCGTCATAAGTTATAGCAGGAACTAGAAATGAAAGCAGGCTGTGACTAAGGCTCAGGAGAATTTCTGCTGGAATGGGTATACTCCTGCTGACCTCCCGAACAGCAAAGAATGATCTGTTAAGATTTCTAGGATTCCATACAGAGAAGATGGGTGCTTGAGAAGGAAGGTAAGGAAAGCCATCAGTATAATAAAAGGGAAAGCGTCCAAGGTGTAGATGTATTGCCCATACTTTAAAAACAGTTTATTCAAAGCCTATAATCACTTCAGCTTAGAAACCTGAAGAGAATCCCTTTAGCCAGCCAGCACGAGGGCTTAAAAATCAATCCGTTTTTTATGTGATATGAGAATGATTTTATGCACCCATATTAGGTGGGATTTATAACAGGAAGTTCATTCTCGAATACCTTAAATGACAGTTAATTAAGTCGAGAGAAAGACACTGCAATCACCCTCTTCTCACTAGACACGGGAAAAAAAGCTAGGGTGGAGTCAAGGGGTTTTTTTTGTTTGTTTGTTTGTTTGTTTGCTTTTTTACAAGCTTTACCATTTTTGGATCTGGGGTTCATAACCTGAAAAAGTGTGATATATGCAGGCCAAAGGCTAAAAATTAATAATGCAATGACAAATATTAAGAATTAAATCTGAGTTAATGTTATTCACAAACAAAAATCCCAATTAAACACTTTTTGTTTCTATTTGCTTCTAATTTTACATCTTGATAGTTAACATTTTACTTTAAATTAAAGTAAAATAAATTTCTTTATATTTAGTGCAACATCAGAGACACAAAATGAACTCCACAGAATAGTATTAATTCTCATAAATGGACTGACTTTGACTCTTTTTTTTTTTTAACTAGCAAGGGACTCAAGACAGAAGGAAAGCATTCTCTATTGCTGTTTAATTATTTTTTTTGAAAGGCAGTCAGATTGGGCACATGGATAAGTTGGGGTAGAGTCAGAGAAAAAAAAAACGCATTATTTTCTTCTTTTTGCAGACGACACCTTGTGGCTGTTCACAGCCCCTGCTTATTCAGCACCAGAATAGCTGGATACAGCCAAAAGCTACACTCTCAGGAAAAAACTAAACTGCACCACTCCTAGTCCCTCTGATACCTTCAGTATGTACTATATTTCACCTGGAAACCTGAATACAGTATACCTTTAAAAAATAGTAAAAGGTACATAATTCAACCATGAGGACCTCGTTTTTTTACCTTTCAGTTAGCTTTTAGAATAAATTTATAAAGATGTACTACATTAACCTGTAACATATACGCTACAGGTGTACTACAGGTAAAAGATATGTGTGTGAGGGTACCACTCCATCTACGAGGCATGCTGCTGTTTCCTACCTTTTTTTCTGACAAAAAAAAAAATAGCTGGTATGAAATCTGATTAAAGTTTGACATGAAACCACTGTATAGGATTTCAGTAGATCAGAAATGCAATATATTGGGTGTTCACATGTTAATAATACAGTACAGATCAATACATTTCCATTACTTCCAAAGATTAAGGCCAGATGAAAGTCGCTAAATCTCCGTCTGCAGGGAAAAGGAAGCATCGTTTAAATGGTAGCTGCACACCAGTTCAATTATACCTCAGTGGTCATGCCAGTAAATAGTCCTGCAGAAATCTTTAAAAGAGTGTAATCGATGAATTGGGGAGCTTTTTCTGAAATTTAAAAAAAAAAGGCACCGACTTAACATTCAAAAGAGGAAGGAGTATGAGGGGGCTGTCATGGCCCACTCTGGACCCACACGGCATGGCTTCTGTGAGAGGGAAAGGGGCTAGGTGCTGGTCTGTTCATGGGCCGAGATAGTGAGTGAGCTTACTGCCCCCTCTAGGCCAACTGAGGCTACTGTCACTAACCAAACAAGTGAATGGATATTTTTATTGTAATCTATAACAGTGGTTCAGGAGGTCTGTGTTTTTTATTATTATTTATTTTTATTGTGATACATTAGTGGAAATCACAACCCACCATTAACAGTGTTGCATTTATTACTGAGATCCATTTGACTCAATAAATCATTCGGTTGAACTGGACATGTTTAATCCAAACCTCAATTACTGAAAAACATGCAGGACTATAAATAATGCCAAACTGGACCCTGTTATATTCTTTTAGTGGAGTTTAGGGAAAAAAAGCTCTATAACTCCAAGAAATAGCTATAATATTCTGCACATTTGAAGGATGCACCTAATATCTGAATAGTTCATAAAATAATTCTGTGCTGAGGGGGTCAGTGGATTTCATTCTTTCATTCATTCATTCATTCATTCATTCATTCAGCTAAAGGGTCCTTGGCTACAAATCATTTGAGAATGACGAAAATATAGTGACCAAAGTGGTACGGTCATTTGGAAAATTTTCACATTACAAAATAATGCGCCGGCATTAATAAACACTAAAAAAAAAAAAAAAAAAAGAAATGAGGCTGGTGGACAATACTGTGTGCTGGAAGCATCAACCAGACACAATCCATTCATAAACTGCGAAAATGCTTCTGTTTTGCACTTCTCCACTGCACACCCTGGTGACTGGATTTGAAATTGTATCTCTCTCTCTTTTTCTCACAACTTGGACTGCTATTGGTAGGTTTTATTATGTATCCCTTTGCAGTTGAATCCAGTAAAACCTGAATGTATCGAGAGGTTAAAAATAAAAGGCTTTTGCACCAACCCTGAAACTTTATTGTCACAAAGCAGCTTTACAGAAATAAATACAGTCAAATTAAATCAAATCAAATCAAATCAAGTTGTAAATATGTGAATTTATCCCTAATGAGCAAGCCAGAGGCGACGGTGGCAGGGAAAAAACTCCCTGAGACGATATGAGGAAGAAACGTCGAGAGGAACCAGACTCCAAAGGGAACCCATCCTCATCTGGGTGACACTGGAGAGTGCAATTATAAATACACCCCTTCTATTATTGTGTACTACATGGACAAATAGTGCAAGTGTGAACTTATGGTCAGTACAAATGTAGTAAACTATTCTGTAATGCTCCAAAGTTTTGATTCTTTCAAAGTTGCGTTTAGACTAACACCAATCAGGGGTTGTGTTTTGCCTACATTCACTCACTCTATTCAGGTCAGGGTTGCGGTGGATCCGGAGCCTGTCCCAGAATGAAACTGCATGTGCTAAGTTGCACAGTCGCTACAGCGGCAGGTCCACGGATAACGGAACATGTGGAAGAGACGGGTTAAATGTGTGAGATTTGGACATGTTTTTTTTTTTTTTCTTTTACCTTGCTAATGAAGATGGGTATTGGGTGAGAAATCTGCCTGACAAGCTTGACGACCTCCACTTACTCGGCAGGCTAGATGGCTAAATGGTTTATTTAGAGTTTAATTCAGGCATATAATTAACTGCGTTTCCTATGTGGTGACTCATGAATCTTCTGACATTGTGTTCGCTTCTTCATGATTGCCATTACAAATTAATCATGCAATTTTTATGTAGCTTGAATTTGAAGGAGTGTGACAAAATATTGACGTCCAAAACAGAGATTATTCTGCAACCTTATGAACTGACGCTGTTTAATGCTAGTTTAATGCACACTGCATAGACGAAATTTATCATTACCTATTTGAATTTTGGATGTGCAGTGCCTTCAGTCTCTGTGTGTTTTGCCCTATTTAGATTTTTTTCTTGGGTCTTCTCAACTTCCAGATCCGCCAGATGATTTCCTTCTGCCTGGATACATCTGTATTTGTGATTCACCGTCTGCTGCTGTGGATGGTCCCACATGGATATCCTAAAAATTTCACTTCCCAAAAAACAGTTTATTCCCACACACGGGAAAGCCTTCGGGACAGAAGTCTTCGCACTTTCCAGTTTCGCAGTAAAATGGCAAGCTGCATTTTTTTGTGTGTCTTATTAACTGCGAGATAAAACGGGAGACTGGTAATGAAAAGTCGGTTTATAGCTGCTATAACATACGTGATCAAAGGAACTAATTTGTCATGGATTTTCCACAACATTTAATATAACTATAAACAGATAAAAAAAATAAGTATGTGTCATACTTTAATTAATAACAAATTGCAATCTTTGGCAAACCGCTGTGATGTAAGAAGAATAAATCATTTCAGGATGCTGTATTATGTAGAAACTAATCCACATAACAGAGACAGCAGTAACTCCGCTTTGAGTCACACCCCTATAACACCATGCCCAATCATGTTTTATTTCTTTTTAATTTACTCTCTCTCTCTCTCTCTCTCTCCATTAAGAATAACATTATACACATTTTCAAGTGTTTAACTGCCTGCTAGAGAGCCACAATCCCTCCTCAAAAAAAAGTCTAAAGTAAAGTAAAGGTCATGTCACCTTTTGATTCACCCTTCAATTTTCTCCTGAAGGGAAAAAAACTAGAACTCTGACAGAACAAATGCATAGATAAGGCCAGTCAATACCTTAAGAAATGTTTTTCAAGTGCCATCACCCTTTAGCATTCTGATGTAGTTGCCTATGAAAATAGAATTTCAGTTATACTGTCTCAGCAGCATGGTAAACCAGCCAGATCCTATCCATGTGCCTGCTATTTGCGTAAGCTCAGCCCCAAGCAAAGAAACTGATGTGGGAAACTGTGAATTACTAGCCATTAATGTAGTTCTGAAGGAATAGCTTGAGGGCTGAGAACAGCATTTTCTCATTTGCACTGATCATAGAAATAGATCTCTGACCATTAGAATGCATTAAGAGGGCTAAGCAAGGAAATACCAAGCATGCTAGGCTCTTTTTTTTTTCCACGTTTCCACTTCACACGCTCTTATTTCCCTGTTCTAAAAATAGAAAAGCTGATGCTCTACCCAGACAGTTTGAAAGCCCATGGGAGGAGACACCAGCGAAAACCATTATACCAAACCCCTGTATCATGGTTGCAGCAAGATGGGGAATGATGGAGGAGATTCACAGGGTACAGTTAACTTTATTCCACTCCTCCGGATTGTATACAGTATTTACCACTTATTCCCAGGCAATACGAAATTTCCTACGAAGCAACCTTCTAATTAGTGTTCAGGTCGGAGGCTTCGATCTTCCCAATCTTTAAGTCAAGGTTATAAACCTACACTCTTAGGTAAAGGTATAGATTTGGAGGTTCATGGGCATAAAGAGCTGTGGTAAACTGGCATGTTTTGATGCTGTCACACACACACACACACACACACACACTCTTATAACATCACTCAGGTCACGTGGAATGGCAGGACGCTTTATGTCCCAGGGTGCCCTCATACCCGTGTTACCTTCTGGCTCTAGCTTTTAATTGGGGGCAGTCGTGGCCTGATGGTTAGAGAGTCGGAATTGTAACCCGAAGGTGAACCTGAAGGTCGTGGGTTTGAGTCTCAGGTCCGGCAGGGATTGTAGGTGGGGGGGAGTGAATGACCAGCGCTCTCTTCCACCCTCAATACCACGACTGAGGTGAGACCCCTGAGCACCGAACTCCCAACTGCTCCCTGGGCGCCGCAGCAAAAAAGGCTACGGGTGTGTGTTCACTACTGTGTGTGTGTGCACTTGGATGGGTTAAATGCAGAGCACAAATTCCGAGTATGGGTCACCATACTTGGCTACACATCACTTCACTTCTAGTGTCATAGCAAGACCTGCTGGAGTCCCCGCTTGCACTCTCTCCCAGTGTATACTCTTTTAAACTAATGTTTGATAAGAGCATACCTAACAATCTGCTCTCTCTCTCTCTCTCTCTCTCTCTCTCTCTTTCAAGCTGTATGTACTCCTGATGTCCGATGTGATGCCAGTGCCTGATCCTAACTCACTTCTCCTGCTGTGGGTCTTCTCAACTTTCAGATCTGGCAGATGATTTACTTCTGCCTGGAACGTCTGCACTTGTGATTCACCATCTGCAGCTGTAGTCCCACATGGATATCCTAAAAATTTCACTTCCCCAAAACAGTTTATTCCCACATCCCATGCTGCTATTCCCGAGCTGCTTTGTGATACTGTCCATTGGTGAATGTGCTATACCAATAAAATTGAATTGAAAATTTAAATGAACTGATATGGTTTATAGATTACAAAGTTCAGGTCATCCCGGGATTCAGCCTTAGTAAGAGGTCAGTTTGGATGGCCTTTAACTTGGCGTAGATGTACGAATTTTGCAGTTTACGCACAGTCAAGGACGTCAAGGAACTTACCTGAAACAGTTACCAGCAATTTGGCAGTATCACAGACTATCACTGATCTCCTGGCATCCCGAAGACACACCAACATGATTGACATCATCGACAGATGAATTCACTTACCCCAGTCAACATGGAAAACAGTGGAGACCGTGGATATGATAGTTAATAATGTTTTGGCATTATGGGCTCCTGTATAACACACTTGACATGGGCCGACAAGAATCTTGTGTTTAGGTCCTATCTGAACAAGTCTCTGTGGGAAATCCGGGCTCTTCTCACGGGGCAAATTTTAACAATAACACAGTACATACATCTAAATATGAATCATCCAACATCTGCATGAATCCATGGTCCATTAACTCCACTCTATATGGAGTCTGAGGAAACAGGAGATGTGGCTAGAAGGAATTAGGAACCTCTCCGAAGAGCAAGTGCTCCCTCTAGTGGACAACAGGAGGAAGACACCAGGTTCCTATTTCCAGCCTTGTGCAAGCTCATTAAAGTAGGTAATTGTGTGTGTACTGTGTTTACCTCTTCTTGGTCCAGCATGTAGAACTGGTCTCCGTCTCGGACGCGGAGCGGGCGGCTCCAGCCGGGGGAGTCGTGGGCGTGGCCATTCAGAGGAGTGTGAGGCCGGGAACACGGAGACACACACCTTCCATCTGCCATGAGGATAG
The DNA here is from genome assembly GCA_022985145.1 of Pangasius djambal. NCBI lineage: Eukaryota > Metazoa > Chordata > Actinopteri > Siluriformes > Pangasiidae > Pangasius > Pangasius djambal. Next base: position 4,962,299 of record CM040983.1, on the reverse strand, counting down.
AGAAAAAGAAAGGGATGGAGAAAGAGCTTGAACCCTCACTGCACTAGTCAGTATCTTCATTCATGTAAAACAGAAATAATGGTGCAGAAATAACACTAACGGGTTAATATGAGGTAAACATTTTGGAAGGAACACTTCTTTTGTTGACACAGTACTGGTCATTAGGGGCGGATGATGCGGTTTAAAAATATCTTGTGATACTTCTGACATTTTCACCCAATACTTATGCAACCAAACAATTTCTGCTTTTATTTTATTAATGCTTCAAAATACGGAAAGAGGGTGAACGCTTACACAACACACTGTATCATGATATCTGCATTGCTAACTGAAAGAGTAGGACCACTAAAAAAAAAAAAACATTAAAAAAGTGTGGTATTTTTTGCACGGATTGTATCGTCCAATCAGCACCTTGTTACTGTGAGTAAAGCTGAGACTCGGTCGGTGACGTAAAAGTACTGAGGAAACCTGCAACACTCTCAGAAAGGCGTGCTGTGATAGAACTTAGTACGATATTGATATCATGTCATCATTTTGCCCATCCCTACTGGATATATAAATTCCTGGCCTGATCATCTATACTGCAGCACATATAGATGTATATTTAGATGAAGAGAGAGAGCAGTATAGATGTTACACACACACACACACACACACACACACAGAGACGAGGAATTTAAAACCCATTCTGACACTGCTTTTGTGTCCTGCTCGCCCCCACAGTGAGCGAGCGAGCGAGCGCGAGAGAGAGAGAGAGAGAGAGAGAGAGAGAGAGAGAGAGAGAGAGAAAGAGGAAGATGGGTTATAGCCCAAGAGATGTCACTTCCGTGACGCCCACTCTGTTTCACACGCTCACACACCTACAGCCAGTCGCCATGACAACTCAACACGGAACAGACCAAAAAACCAGAGAGAGAGAGAGAGAGAGAGAGCAGGATTAGGTGAGAGAGGGATACTGGGCAATGGAGGGAGAATGAGAAGAGAAGAGGGGAGGCAGTGAAAGAGAGGGAGAGGGGAAAAAGATATTGGAATGGGAAAGAAGTGATGGAAGGAGAAGGAGGGACGAGAAGAGAACTATTTTAAAAAATGGAACCAACACTTTGTTCCCATGGCAACCATCGTGGATGTGCAAGAGTGAATAGTCTCCCCGCACTCACTCACTCCTCCTCTCTGCATATCTCTCTCACTCTCTCTCTTTCTCTCTGAATCTAAAGCGTATGTAGGAGTAAAGGGGGGGGGGGGGGGGGGGGGGGGGGGGGGGGGGGGGGGGGGGGGGGGTCATTTTACCAAAGAAAGAACACTGAGTGCATATTCTCGTTTACAAGCATATGAGGTGAGGACCACGGGATGATGGGGTGAATTCTAAGACGTCCAATTGGCAGTTGAAAGATTGCTAGGTTTACTTCCTGTGTTGTCAGTTTTGTCAATGAATACTGTAAGATTCCTATACTTGCATAAGTGGAACATAACGCTGTGGAATATCAAACACGAGTACACGAGTGCATACTAAAAACTTAACGCCAATCATGTTCTCTTCTACAAGCGAGACTTAGGCGTTAGTGCACAACTTCTGTCCACTTCCTGATGAAGAGCTGCCAAGCGTATGTAGCTCTGCAGCTACAGCTGGTGCCTAAAGCCGTTCGTGACAAATTAACTTCCAAATGTCTACGTGCTTCTTCCAACACGTATAGCTCTGCATTCAAACACACAGAGGTCTATAGTCATGCTTGCCTCAAAATAGCTGCCTGGAGGGTGTTACCAGTATGGCATCCAAGTGGGAAGACTTCTCTAAATATATTTTGGGAGCTCTCAGCTCTGAGCTGCTGTGCCTAGCGCCTCTGGAAAGCTTCCAAACCCAAGACTATAGTCATATCTTCCTCAGGCCAGGAGTATATGAGCATCATTGTGGGTACAGCACCAGATATGTGCATTTCACACATGATGCCTGTGGGATCTAGCAAGCTGAAAGAATATATCAAGTTAAGCCTTGTGTGAGCTTCCCTGTATGTCGGTAATTAGTAACTGGACTTAGCACTTAGGAGGATGTCTGAGATTTGGGTTCAGATGAGTGGTGTAATTTGCTGTGAGGATGCAATTTGGGTGCGTTCTCACTGGGAAAGCAGTGCAGGAAGATTCCTCTCACCCCTGCTGCTATGCAGCATATCATGCAACTGTTCCTCTGCGTGACGCAGATCCTTCCTGTTAGGCTCACATTTTTTTCAGATCCTGCTCTGGCACTGTCTTAGCCATGTTCCCTGATGTTTACACGTGTCTATTTTGTTCGATTTTTATCTTATATACACAATACACTAATTAGTAGATGAGTCTTAAATGGTGTATTATGCAAAATATATGGTATACTTAAGCAAGATCACACAAGCAAGACTGCTGTTGTACTGAATATCAGCACAGCTGCGATTCGGCCGTAGGCACAAGTGCTGCACGTAATAAAAAATATAAGCAATATTTTAAAAAAGCAACCGCCAGCAGAGCATGATCCTACCACCACCATGCTTGATGGTGATAATGGTGTTACCTGGGTCTTGGGCTGTATTTGGGCTGCACCAAACATAATGCTTTGCTTTTAGACCAATTGGCTCAAAATCTTTTTCCAAAAGCTCTCAGATTTTGTCACGTGCCTCCTAGCATACTCCAGGCATGCCTTTCTTTTAGGCTTTCTCAGAAATGGCTTCCTTTTGGTCATATCTGTGAAGAGTTGATGATATTGGTGAAGTCTGCATAGGTTCTCCTATTTCAATTACCCTTCTTGCCCGTGTGCTCAGTTTGGAAGTATGGTCTGATCTGTAGTGTCTGGGTTGTGGCATATTTTTACCACTTTGTTATAACGGATATCACAGTGTTCCTAGGAAGGTTCAAAGCTTTGCTAAATTTTTTAGAACCTTCTCCATCTTTTTCTCCCCTAACAACTGAATTGCGAAGCTTCACAGTCAGTTCCTTGGACGAACCTGTTCGGTTTTATCTGTGAGACCTCCCAGAGTCAGTGCTATTTAATGTGCAGCCATAAAGTTGGCCACAGGCAGATTTGAAATTAACACAGGTATACCTTGTTTAACAATAGTTAGTGTAAATGCTCACGACAATTAAATACTAGTCATAATCTGTCCTGTTAAAAGAAAGGGGTGGATATTATAGTTCGGTGCTTCACCTGTGTATGACCTGGAAATATTTTTGTCTAAACTCTTTGAAATCTGGATTATGTCTCTTAATGAACTCCAGCACATGTATCCTCACTGTTTCCCAGAGTCTTCTTCATTACACAAAGCAGAAGTGAAATTTTTAAACAATACATTTTGGGTTTTTTTAATTGCTCCTTCTGCTTTGTGAATGCTGTACTTGTGCTGTTTATTGACACAAAGTGTCGCATGATAACTTGTCATTTCCTTTTAGTGCAAAAATTAGTGCTCAGTGTGAGGCGTTGTCTCAGTTGTGCACAGATCTGACCTTGGACTTATGCGCATTATTCTCGTGTGATATCGGCTTGAGCGAGTATTAAGTTCAGCACCACGGTGTGACACTTTGATGTAACCACAATATGTCATGCTGAAATTTACATTTTGGGCTGTAAATACACCCAATCTATGAGATGCCATTTGAGGCCAATATTAAGCACATACGATATGAAAAAGAATAAAAGGCTCAGAACTTACATAAACATAAACTGTCAACAAGGCTTCACGTTCTTACTATATGACCATGTGCTTTATATACCATACCGACAGGAAATGGAAAGAACAAATGAATACAAGTCTCTAGAACTCAGAAGAGGCTGCCCTCTGGTGGTGTGGTGGAGAATTGTCCATGACAGATTTGACACTTTACATACATACATACATGATGCTGCAAACAATAAATCTCAGCACCTTTTGGTGACTCCGCCCCTTCAACTATATACATCCGCTGAGCACAAAAAAAAGCCCAAAGTCCGCACGTCATTCTTCAGTGACTTTGGTGCATCCTCCAGGTGTTAACAGTGCACTACATTTCAGTCAGTTTCCCAGTATGAATATAAGTATGCGCCATTTGAGACACAGTTAGTGTATAATGTAGTACGCTTTCTGTGTAAAGTCACGTCCCCCTCAGATGCTGTGAATACCGATTGGAAAGGCCAGAAAAATGAGACTTGATGCTTACATTCAGTTGCTTCTAGCTCTCATTTGATTTACTGCTTATAAATGTACTGTGAATGGTCTTAGCATTCTGGTTGGTAGTGCAATGTGTCTTCACCTGTAAAAGATGTGTGTAAATATTTATGTGCATTGAATTCCCCTTGTGGAGCCTGGTTTTGCTGACATGCAGAGCTGACAAGACATCTGTTTGTATATTCGGAAAAGAATGTTCAAAATATATATTTTTTAAGTATCTAAATGCACTTGTCCACTTCACGTGGTACCTATTGTCTGTGAAACTGTCACACTTAGGGTTGCTGATGTGATATTTATCACTCCAGCAATGGAAATGGTTCATTTAGATGGGAATTAAGGCAACAGTTCAACAGTTCTTACTGGTTAACTTGATACACAATTTATTTCCCTAAAATGTGCTTTAGATAATATGTTCTTTATTAGTATGAAACAGTGCATTTTTTCCATTTGTGTATTTTTCTCTTATACATTCATTATTTGTGCTTTGTCTTCCTTTCTTTGCAAATTTTATTGTCTGGAAGACAAAAAGTTAAATTCTTCCGGACAGCATCAGTACAGGGGTGTGTAGGTGTGTATGTGTAAAATTACACTACTGTTATACTAAAGTAATGAACAAGATACCTACAAAAGGGACAATTACAATGCTAATCACAATTATTTGTATGAAAATTAATTGTCAGCCAAATTTTATAATTTTGACATTAGACAATTTATTATTAAGTAACCACATCTGGACAATTACATCTGTGTCCAAGAAAGAAAAAAAAAAAAAAAGGAAGTAAACATGAGGCATCTGTGATATCAGTGTTCAGTTTATGTGTGATATAGTTTATAAAGCTTTAACTGGTTTACAATAAACTCTGAAATAGATTTTTGTGCTGAAAATCAGTAAGGGGGCAGTGTCCTTTAAATTCAGTCTTGGAGAGTCACTTCATTACACACACTTCAGTGTTTTCCCCACACTGAGCTCAACAACTAATAATCAAGTCAGATGTGAGTAACAGGCCCTTCGCACTGTTGTACAGGGGGTTGGCGTCACATAGCCCAGCCTCTCCACAAGCACAGTGGACAAATTCTAGCTGAAAATCCTTTTGATTAGTTGTACAACTACTCCTGACTTGCTCCACAGAGTGCTTTTATGTGTTATTGTACATGTGACTGTAGTACTGTTTATCACACTCACTACTTGTTAAGTGTCATGTTTGGTAATCCTAGCTAAAAAGTTAAGCTCGGAGCAGGAGTGTGTATACAGTGTATAAATCAAGAGCTTCAGTTAATGTTCACATCAAACATGAGAACTGGGAAGATTTTGGATCTTGGTAACTTTAACAGTGAAATGGTTGCTGGTGCTAGACACAACCATCTCTAGAGTTTATACAGAATGGTGCAAAGAACAAAAACATCCAGTGAGCATCAGTTATGCGAAGGGGAAACACCTTGTTGATGAGAGGAGAACGGCCAGACTGGTTTGAGCTGACAGGACGGCTAGAGAAACTCAAATATCCACTCTTTACAACCGCGGTGAGCTGAAAAGCATCTCAGAACCTGCACCACATCAAACAGTAAAAGACAGCTCCGCCAAAGATGGCACCGCTAAGGAACACTGCCTACGTTAGTGCTCACAACCCGCACTGCAATTTTTGTGTATTTTACAAAACATTTCACAACATTACATCACATGTATCTAATATGTATGTGAGAAATAAAGAACCTCGAACCAGTAGACAAACACATCGGGTTCCAGTCCTGTCAGCCAAGAACAGGAATCTGAGGCTCCTGGGCACAGGATCGCCGAAATTGGACAGCTAATGATTGGAATTGGATTGAATCTGGTCTGATTAGTCTCAGTTTCTGCTATATATGGTAGGTTCAGAATTTGGCATCAATAGCATGATTCCATGGACACAACCTGCAGTATGTCAACGGTTCTGGCTGGTGCTGGAGGTGTAATGGTGTGGGGAATATTCTCTGGCACCCCTTAATGCCAATAGAGCATGGTTTGAATGCTGCAGCGTTTCTGAGTATGCCGACCACGTACATGGCTTTATGGCCACAATTTACCCATCTTATAATGGCTACTTCCAGCATGATAATGCACCATGTCACAAGGCACATGTCGTATCAAACTGGGTCTAAAAACATGACAATGAGTTCAGTGTATTTAACAGCCTCCCCAGTCACTAGATCTGAATCCAATAGGACACCAACGTGATGGACGTGCAGCTCATAAATCTGCAGTGTGATGCAATCATGTCAACATGGACCAGGATGTCAAAGGAGTGTTTCATCCTGGGAAATCCATGCCAGGAAGAACTGAAGCTGCTCTGAGAGCAAAGGGCAGGTACTACCCAGTATTAGTATAATGTTCCTCATAACATGGCTGGTAGATATATATTTGTACCATTGTATAAACTACATTCATTATGCTTTTCATTTATGCTTTTGAATTCAACACAAAAACGTAGCATAAAATGTAGCATAAAATGCTAATTAAAAACGTACCGCAAATAACACAAACACTGCATAAACACAAACGGTTCATCAAATATTTACACACGTTACAGATAAGGTAGTGGCAAGAACGTGATGTAGTGTACACATGCATGAAATGGCACAGATCAGACTGGGTAATAACTTATCTAAAATAAAAGTGAGCTGTAACCTGGTCTACTCTTTATGTTTTGTCAGTAGTGGTGGTCACATTTGAATGCTTATTTTTGCCCCATTTTCTTCCAACAGCCAGCTCTTGCCTATCATACAACAGGATGAAGGCTGACGCATGCTTCCTGAGACAAGTGAAGCCAGCCAATCGCATCTTTCCGAACTGCCGCTCATGCTGTGTCACAGGCCAGTGTAACACGCTCAGAGGAAAGCGCTATCTGCCCTCTTCCAAATACTTTTCCACATCACTCAAGATTTTCTAACATGAATTATTAATCATTTGATTAATCTGATAGCAACGAAGGCTGTCATGTCCATCCCTTATGAGGACTGAGGAGCGGACTGGTTTTCCAGGGCCTTGGGTAACCTGCCTCGAAGTGCTAAAATTAGGATTTCTCTAAGGAATGTAGGTCTTGCTATAGATGCGTGCAAAAACCAGAGAAAAACTATAGCACTGTTCATGGTCCATGAGCAACAGATGCACATTACTAGCTTACGTGATTCATCTCATAATGGTTTACATCCCATCTACTGTATGTTAATAAATTTAGTGAGTTAGCCAGTAGCTGTAATTCCATGGAGGACGATCCACATAATCAAAGGTTAACCACATAACACAGATTAAAAGGTTGTTATTTAACAAAGTCTCCAGTGTCAGTGCTTTATAATGGTCAGGAAGTTTTCCACCACAGGAAAGTTTACAGGAAAGAGAACTATGTGAGGGAATGACGGTTTATAGCTGCTATAACATAAGTGATAACAGGAACTTGTTTCTTGGACATTACACATTATTACATGTAAAAAATTAACAGATAAAAAGTATGATGTGCTGTTCTTTAGTAAATGAAAATTTGATGTTAAATAAGAGGAATAAGGCAGGTCAGGGCAAAATATCACCCCATCATTGATTATTTCCCTATAACAGCACACCCCACAAGTGTTTTATTCCTAAATTATTGAAACCATTTCTGCCGCCAAGTCTCTCTGGTATCTTTTCTCTGCTAGAGATATGACTAAACAGCTATAGCTAATAGCTAATAATTTATATACTATTTAAGGGGACACCTTTACAAAATCCAGTAATCAAATAAGACAAGGATGACTTATTACCTAATATCTGACATTTATTTTGCATAGGCACATGTTTTTGCAGTAGGGTATTCGTTTGCCCTGTCTTTTTTCTCTGCTTGTGTAATTTTAGAGAGGTTTGTCTCTCCATATTTAGCCCAGGCTATTTCTGAGCACTCAGTCTTGGGTTAGAAGCATGTCAGATTTCATACAGGATTGCAGGCCAGATCTTGCCGGCTGGGTTGCTTTGCTAGGTAACTAATTGCATATCGATGGCTTAGAGTGACTCTGAGCAGGATACTGTCTGCTCCAGGGTGTGTATGTGTGTGCGTTTGTGTGTGTACAGTGCTGTAATGTGCTAATTTGACTCTGTGTGTGTTGCAGTAGGGAGCAAAAACACGTCTGAGTCAGCAACAATAAACTTACTGAGAGCTGGCTCTCATCAGTGTCAGCGATGTCGTGCAGCTTTCTATTTCATCGCCTCTTCACCCAGCCATCACAGTGTATTCTGGGTAGATCATAATTTTTTTTTTTTAACATTCTCAGGTTCAATTTTGTTGCCCAGGTTACAGTGTAAATGTACAGCGTACCCTCAAAGACATGACAGCAGTACTTAAAGTCCATTTAAGGTACCACCCCAAAGACAGTATCTATACTCTAAAGATATAAATCAGTATTTCTACTGAGAGTGCAGGATGTTCACTTTATCCCCTAAAAAAAGATTGCCTCAGAGGGTGGTTAGGTAAGAAAGCATCTATTCATAAGAGAGTCTCAAAAAAAGAAAGCTGACGTAAGATTTTGGAACCAATCCAAACCAATTTCATTATAAAGGTCATGTAGACAAAGTGAGTGCAGTAGGGTGTATATTTTTGCCAGGGCAATGCCAGGAGAAATATTCCATGCTATTAAACTATTTAGATTAAAATGAAATGTTAATCCACAAAATGATTCCTGGCATTCAGTAAATGGGTCGCCAGATACAGCTAGCAGATTCAGTCTGCAAAGAAACTGGAGGTGCTGGAACACTTCTCGTGGTTTTCATTATTTTCAAATATATCTCGTAATTTAACAACAGGCAATTCCATGGAAAGGTCAACCTTGTCGCGAATAAAGTTATAAGCACAGGGAAAAATGACTTTTAAATTGCTCACTTAGGTCTATATTTAACGGCTCTAATTTAGCTTTTAAGGAAATTGTAATCATTTATCCATGTAATATGAGGGCTGCTCGCTGTATCTAAGACTATTAAACACACCAAGTAGCGTACTTTACTCACCCGGGCTAGTCTTTTACTTACAGTCATCAATACGGCTACAGTTCGAGGGGATTCTTATTTCTTACTCTTACCTTTTTCCATTCACACTGTGTCTTAATTGCTCTCTCAACTTTCATGGTGACCCAGCAGTAACACTGAAGTGTTTAAAATCGTAGTAACACTGCTCGTACCAGCACCACACACACACACACACACACATCTTCAACCATTTCATTGTAAATGCTGAGATCTAGCTACATAATATCTGCTCAGTGGAGGTCTCTTTCCACAGAATAACAGGGTAATGGATGGCTGGTGCATTGTGCACACAAACATATGGGCAA
>CM040983.1:4917411-4927411 GCA_022985145.1 Pangasius djambal | reverse complement strand
TGCATAAAAAAAAATCATGGACAAATAACAGTTAAAACCAGACTGTCTGGGTGTTACAATAGGTGGCAACCCTAATATATACATTAGGTAGGTAATGCCTTTAATTTTGTTTCTATATCAAAGCATATGTATAAGGTGCAATATATGTGAGAGACTATAATCATGCCCTATTATTACACTCATGCACACTGGAGGGTTTTGTTCTGCAAATAATCATTTCCTGATCCTGAAGTGCATACTGATCTAATACTCTTTTAAACTCGTCCAAGAAGCCCTTCATGCTAGACTAGAAGAATTGGATCGAAACTACCACAAAACAGTGAAGGAACATGATAGGTCTTGGATTAGGAGATTGGGTGAGAAGTACAAAAATGGGGAGAATCCAGCTGGATATTTGCGATGATGTCAGGAGGAATCAGAAGACAGGAATGCGGAGATGCACGTGGGTAACACAGGTAAAGCCTGAAAACAGGTTCAACATGAATTTAGAAACAAACAAAAGAATAAATAAATGTATTTATTTATTTATTAACCATTTACTTTTCACAGTTACTACAAGCCACAAATTTGTAACAGACATCCGGGACATTTTATAACAATTCAATGAATGTGTGCAACTATAATTCAAGTTCGCATGAAAAGCTTAAAGTTTTTAATTAACTGTCTACACGTATTACACACCGACTCCAGTCAGCTGCTATGATTCAAACCATGATATTAATTGCGTAATAATTTAAATGACAGAATGCCAGTTGGACATGAGATTACTGGTGGCAGCTGTGTAAGTTAGTCTAGGCTTGGTGACAGCCAGCCAGTGGACCACATCAGCAAACAGAGATGACTCTGAGTCGCTCCTGGCCTCGGCTTTTCTTTCCCCCTGACTATCTGAAGCAGTCTGAAGCTCTCAAAAAGCTCTCACATGCACGGTTCCCTCAATGCTTTCAGCTGAGGCAAATTTCATCTGTGTGTAAAGTTCAGTGATTATGAGTCTAGAAAACTGTTCATGAAACCCAGAATTCAGCAATAGATGTATGGAACCCACCTCTGTTATTCTGCCACCTGCACTCCTGTGCAGTTATCTTTGCTTTCCGATGCTATCGCTAAATACTCCTCTCTGCATACACACACAAACAGAAGAGATCAATTACAGGTTTAAATATGAGATCATATTAAAGTGGCACAAGATACAACCTTTAGTTTGATCCTTTAATTTCCTTACAGAGATTATGAAATGTTTTGTTTTTGTGAGGAACTGAGGAATCTGACCCCTATCATTTCTGCATTAAAAGAATCAATATGTATGCAATAACACTCAGCAAAGTGTAAGAAAGACAGACAAGGCATAGGTGAAGAACATTGTAACACAAAGCTGAGTCCACTGTTTTCTAATCCTGAGGTACTTCAGTGGGCAGTATCTTGCTTATATTATAGCCACTTACCGGAGTTAAAATATTCAGGATTTGTATGTTTTGCTTATAAATAACTAAAAGAAAACTCTTTATTATTGTATTTAGCTAACCGTATTTATCTTACCTAATCTTAATCCTAACTTTAGTCCTGCTATCTCATTATATTGTATGAGAAATTAAATCTGATCTTAAGCTCCATGTCATTTTTTCATTTAGGTTTTGTATTTTCATTTAGAAGTGCAATAATAAATGAGATGATATAATAATAGCACCGGCAACATAAAAGTACTCCAGAGGTCCCAATCACAAAAATGCCAACGCCATCTTCCTAAAAAGAGCAAAACTGTTCATGCTCTCTGGATGGGGGAGATGGCATTACTCTCTCCCCTGTCAGTCAGTGTGAAACTAGCCAGTCATGGGCATCTGTGAGCTCATGTATGCACAAGAGAGCAGTTAACACTCTCCTCTGAGTGTGTTGAGCTGCCCTGTGATGTAGTATGTGTAGCATTTCGAAAAGATGCATTGGCTTAACATGCTAGACTTCATCCTCCCAGGTTGGTAGCTGTATTGTGACAGAAGAGCTAGCTAGTGGGTTGGAATTGGCAAATGACCAAAGTAAAATTAAGACATAGCACAAATATAAGCCTAGCCTAAAATCATCATGTATGTTTGCTGTCATGGATACATGGACACAGAAGCATTAATTTAGAATTATGATTAAATGTTTTGCTGGAACTGTCCAAATTTAAGGAATGAATGCACACCTGTCACCCTATCAGAAAATGGTATCGTTCATGGCACAAAAGATTATAATAGTTATTAGAATACAACACGTCAGTAAGTATATCGAAATATTAAGTGTTATAGTGCAGCACTGGCAGTGTTGGGAAATTTAGGCATCTAATGAGAGAAGGTGAACATGGTACTGACGCGCTGGCTCTGAGGGCCTCATCACCGGCCGCAGCAATCTTTCTGTAGCAATAGATCATCTCCACCAACAGCCACAGCTGCAGCCCTATGATTGACACGTACATCATTACTTCCGAAACGATGGAGGCCGTGCCACGCGTCGCTAAGAAAGAAAGACAGAGAAGGCGAGAGAGAATTACATTGCATGCCCCATGTAATTTGGAATAAGGAAGAGTAATCTCAGCATTAGCACAGTTGGAACCTACTCTAAACATGCTATTTTGTGTCACACTCTTTCGCTATACTCCCCAACTGTATTCTATTAATTCCTACAACCTTGTCTAAAACTTTATAACCTCTAAAGCAGAAGTAAATGCCTTGGCCATTGTAAATACAGTCAGCCAATTCCTGACATAAGCATTCAAATAATTACAAGTGAATATGTTATTTTGTAAAAATTGATACCAGTCAGAAACCAGTATAATGGAATAAAACTTCGAGTTGCAGCTGTTAAACTCACTTTATGGTAAAATGGTGGCAACTATGGAACTACGGGAAGTGTGCTTCCTTCCTACACTTTCAAAGAAATAGTAAAGGCCCAGGCATGAACCAGTGTAAGACACTTTTAAGCACTATGACAGCCACTGTGCTTTACAAGGTACACTGAAGTGAAGTGACTTGTGGCCAAGTATGTGACCCATACTCAGAATTTGTGCTCTGCACTTAACCCATCCAAGTGCGCACACACACACCCAGAGCAGTGGGCAGCCATTTTAGCTGTAGCACCCAGGGAGCAGTTGGGGGATCGGTGCTTTGCTCAAGGGTCTCACCTCAGTCATGGTATTGAGGGTGGCAGAGAGTGCTGGTCATTCACTCTCCCCACCTACAATCCCTGCCGGACCCACGACCTTCGGGTTCACCTTCGGGTTATAAGTCTGACTCTCGGACCATTAGGCCTACATACTTTAGTATTGTATGAAACATCACAGAGTGTGTGTGACTGCAAGGGCTGGTCTGATTTGATCGATGTTCCTATGTTTAATGCTGCATAAATTTGCCATGTGTCTATGTTTAGGTGTTCATATGTTTGGTAGAAGCAGAGTCTCCACATATCAGTGCTGCACATGCCAACAATGATCAAACTTAATGAAGGTTTCAATCCTTCTTCATCAGCTGATAAAGGACTGCCAAAGGATGGTTTACAGTCAGGATGTAACCAAATATGAATTACGCAGAATGGACAGATAATGTGTTTTAAATGGGTACAAATATAGATACAGATTTTTTTTTCACACTAGAGGTGTGCATCAGGTCTGGGATCCCACAGGACACAACCAAAATAGTGGTAAGAGTGGGAGGTTTTGCTTTCATGCAGGTGTGAGTGGTCAGATCTGAAGCTTACAGAACAAACAGATACCATATTTGTTAACATGAATGTTAACATGAATGAATGGCATTCCTTCATTCATCCTTACAAACTGCCTGGTCAGGGTCATGCTGGTTTAAATTAGGCTACGAGTTTATGTTTTGGGAAAAATATGATCGCTTTACACTTTGGACTATATACAAGTAGGTATCCATTATTAATGACACCCAGCAGCTGAATTAAAGTGTTTTAGGTTTTATGTAAAATACTGCACCTTTGGCCACCACAGTGAGGTGCACCACTTTGCTGGCGGTAGTCTCGTACTCGTAGGAGTTATAGGAAAGGGTTCGGCGGAAGAAGCAGCGGTACACTCCTGAATCATTAAAGGTCACATTGTGGATGTAGATGGAGGCATCCTGCAGGTCAGTGGTCTTTCTACTGCCATTCCAGTCCACGCGGTCATCGAAGCGGTCGTCAATTATGACAGGAACCTCACCATCATAGTTATAGATCTATGTAAACACCAACATCTTCATGTCAAACACTTGCTAACAGTGTTTAAAGGTTTACCAAAGTTTTGTGGTGTCAGCAGTACCTTTATTAAAGTCTTGACATTTTCCAAAATCTGTTTATATATATATACTACTTCCCAAGTAAGATTTTTTTACTGAGGGTATAAGCCATAGTTACCACTTGTGTAGTCATCTAAGATGGACAAGTGTTAATTTTCTGTGAAAGCTCTATTAAGCATCTGTGGTTAAACACATTTGAAATCTGATTGTTCCGAAGGTGTCAGTTAATTTCATATAATACATTATATAACACACATATAAACATTTGATTGACTTTTTTCAGCTCGCACAGGGACTTCTATGGTGCACACTGCACATAAAAGACTAATAAATGGATTTAAAAAGTGTTGTTATTTAATGAGGAAACACTTATAATAGTTGATACGGTGAGGCTTTCTGCAAAGAGATGTTTATTTAACAGTTATTTATGGAAGGAGTCTCCACTGTCAGCACTATGCGACAGGACAGATCAAAACTTCTTCATTTTAAGACAGAGAAGAATAGAGGCTGGTGAGGGAACGACTGTTTAAAGCTGCGATAACATCAGTGATGGCTGAAACCAACTTGTGCTACAGATGTTCCACCAGATTAAAAGTAACTCCAAATAGAGAAAAAGTATGATGTGATGTTCACTAATAAATTAAAGTCGGAATGCATCACAATACGCGTTACTGATTATTTTCCTTACGTAGTGTAGTGTTTATGTTTTTTTCTCACTGTCTCTTTCTTTGATACACATATTTACAAACAGATACACACAGATAACTCACATGTACAAACTCTGTCTCTCCCTTAGCCCTGAAGTACCAGTCGACGATAGCGCTGGCCTCCACCTCTCCTCTCATCTTGCAGGAAATGCAGCCCAGTTTAAAGCCTTGCCCCGCTACTGCCTCAGTGTCTGAGTCCACCTCTGCACACGCCGCGTTACACAGAGAGACTGGAACACGCACGGGGCACATCGATAAATATACCTTTCAAACAGAACTACAGTTGTGCGTTGATGCAGAACATGACTGCAGTGATACCAGGGAGGAAAAAACATGAAGAGCACAAGATAGTGGGGCTACACTGATATGATAAAATGATAACCCTGATTATTTATCTCTACTATTTAGGCTATTTACAAACACAAGCTTTATTGGATGTCACCACTTTATTAGTTTTAATTAACAGAAAATATTTTCTTTGTACTATATTTGTACTATAATGGATATAGGACTGATCCCTAGTGAATATCCGGTATTAAGGCTATCACTGGTATACTGCACTTCTAGCTCTAGGCAGTACTTTTACCTTTGTACTTTTGCATATACGGACAATAACCCAGTATATCACACTAGTTCTGTTTTGTTTTACACGCTTTCCTTCAATGTATATCATGCTGATGTCACTGATTTGTATTTTTGCATGATATAATGCACCAATACTTCTAATTTTCTAATATACCTATTTATTGCCCTACTACCAATCATGCTACTACCATTCATACTGTATTCCTGTCATACTGATACTGTTTATCTTAGTCACTATAACTGAGTATGTCATTTAATACTAAATATAAATGCAATTATACTCAGTATGCAACCAAATAGCTAAAACAAAAATGGGGAGCTTGTGATCGAAAAGCACAAGTCAATAATAAATTATGTTTAACAGCATTCAATCTATTAACTTTAGCTTAACGATATCAGAGTAAATTAGACTTGATTCATTAAATAAGGTTTAGGACTGTGAATTGTGAAGCACTAGTAAAATCCCAATCAGAGCGAATGGTGATATGTTCATTTCTGGGATGGGACACATCTCTTATAATCGTGTCAAGAATAAACATATCGGATTTGAACATTTAGCCAGTTTGGTTCAAGCAGAGTCATTAGCAGCGCTGTTTTGATTTTTCCTGGTAGATCTGTGTTATTAATGTCTACAAGTTGAGTAGGGTCCCATGGAACTGATTACATGTCACTAAGCTGTCGAAAATCATTGTGCTATGGATTTTACATGACAATCTAAGCGTTTGATTTAATTGAAGGAGATCGTCTAGGGTTTGTTTCTACTGCTTTCTCATAAGGGTGGAGTATGACAGACAGCTATGAGCAATGGGGGCAAGTGAGGATGCTTAGCTAGGTGGACTGCTGTATATGAGGCTGTGTGTAAGACATATAAAAGCGCCATGTAGTGGACATACTATAGATGATCCTTTGCTTTTACATCTTCTAGACACTGCTGCAAGAAAATGTCGACTCACCCCAGAGAGCACAGAGCACACACAGGAACAGGAAACACCTGGCAGACATGCCTGACAGGAAGTGGAGTGCTGTCTGTACCATCCTTGATGCAGAGATAGGGGTGGATGCTCAAGAGGAATCTGTTGTTTCGCTGTCTTCTTGTGCGTATGGAAACAGGCACCTTCGCTTCGTCTAGTTTATTTCAGCAGCACTGTAGTTTCAGAAGCGAGAAGGGATCCGATCCTACTCAGGCTCTTTCAGAGAGTTTGGCTAACAAATGCCTTTGCACCTTGGTTCAATATACGAGCTGATATCAACCAAACCAAGCATTCATGCTTTAAGAACACTGGGGGAAGACTTGTTTAGGTTTGCATCCGTGACTGTGCAAGTCAAGTTGACTCCATCAACTAAAATGTTACTTGAAGGTAAAAATTCAGATCAGCTTCTAAGTGAGCAAAAGTCGTGCATTCAAGCTTCCTTCAAACACACATGCTCCATCCAAAGTGCTTAATTCTTTGGCTAATATTTTTTAAATAAAATATATTTTCCCCACTTTTATTGCAGCTTTTAATAAGAAAAATTGAACATGGACTTCAACCGTGTGTCTAGGATAACTGTGCTGTAAGCAGGTTGCCTCTCATTTCAGAAAACCTTTTAAGTGCAATACCTGAGACTATCAACAATCCTGAGCTGTATATGGAAGGATCGTGTGCACAAATATGCCTAGTCACGAGAATGCACACACCTGTTTACGTGCATTAAAAATATGTACGGATTTCTGCTGCTTCTTGAAATCTTTCAGTGCATGCCCAGCTGGAGGAGTGAGCGAGTTGCTATAAGGAACGTGTTACTGGAACATGGGAACATGCGCTTTGGTTTATGATGTTATTGCACTCAAAACAAGCAGTCTGCATTTAACGCAAGACGTTTTAGCTCATCCTTCCCATTTCACATGCACATACAGCTGTTCTGACGCATTTAACCACAATCATTACTGTTTTCCGGCGCTGCTGTCCTCTCGTTGCCCTTCTGCCTTTTGCTGTCTCTGTTTTTTTTTTTTTTTTTTTTAATTCTTATTTTTATTTGTTAATCTTCTCCTTTTACCATTTTGGCCCAAAAATCTTCGCTGCCGGTTGTGCGCATTAAATGTTAAGTCGTTTTCTATGCTTAACTGCGCGCATTAAAACCAAAACGACCTTTGTACCGAGGATTCCAGCACGAATACGTGTGTGTCGATGGATGGAAAGCCTGTAACACACAAACAAACAAAATCTCCCGAAAAATGACGCAGTTGTTAACTATGTGGAGGCAAAGCACCGGCTGCTGTTAGTTTGCATTTGGTGCGCGGACAGATGATGTGCGCGCAATAAAGAAAGCGTGCGCGTGTATGCGCGTATCTCTCTCTCTCTCTCTCTCTCTCTCTCTCTCTGTGTGTGCGCGCGCGCGTGCGCGTGTGTTACAGTGTCCTCTGTCTAGGTCTGTGTTACAAAAAAAAAAAATTGCAAATGAATCCCTACTGCCTGTATAGGTGCCCTATGTAGGGTAAGAGTGAATGGCTTCCACAGCATAAACAGTGCACTATGTGTACATTAAGGAACAGTTTGGGATTCGCCCTCTGTATCTGATGCATTGCGGTAAAAAAGCCGGAAACGGAACCGAGAGAGAGAGAGCGACAGGGAGCGCGCGCGCGCGCGCGGAGCGGCACGTGAGCACTCCGGCTATAGCATGAGGAACAAATTATTTATGACGCACGCGGATCTGTATAGGCTGCACGGTATCCTGATTGTGCTGAATTGCAATTTGCAAATTCTGTCTACGTTTTGTGTGAGTCTTTTGATCCAAAGATGGAAATGAATATGGCCAAAAGTACGTGGACACCTGACCATCACACTCATATGTGCTTGTTGAACATCTCACCCCAGGCTGTGTGCTTCCAACTTTGTGGAAACAGTTTGGGGAAGAACCACGTATGGGTATGACGGTCAGGTGTCCACATACTTTTGGCCATATAGTGTGTATATCTACGGTATCTATTCATTTGAAAGTAAGACATATTCTAAAGTTGTAAATTAGATAATCAGTCCAATAAATAATAAAGAAGCACATGATTTTCACATTTTTTACAGTGGTGGAATTCACAACCCAACATTATCATGGTTATTATGCCTATAAATAATGTCAAGTGGAATCGAATGACAATTTTAATAAAAATGGATTCCATGGGGGTTTAACCTGAGCTCATGTTACTGCCTATGTGGAGTTTTTGTGTTTTCCGTGTGTTTGTGTGGGTTTCCTCCAGGTTCTCTTGTTTCCTCCCACTGTCCAAAACCATTCCAGTAGGCGAATTGGCTGTTGTAATTGGGGAAGTGGTAGCTCAGTGGTTAAGATGTTGCACTTCAGATTCAGAAGGTTGAGGGTTCAATTCGGATAGTACACACTGTTTTCGTAAATACTCTGCCCTAGTCAAAGACTGCCTCAGTGTCACATTTTCCTCTTTTTTCTAATCTCTTGCCCCCCAGTACTGTAACCAACAAAAAAGACCCCTCACGTAACTGCTCCATTGTATGATGTCATATGTTTGTGACTTTGTTTATTGCTTTGACTGTTCTGTTAATGTTCTTCTATCGCGGATGAGAGAGGATGTTAGCGCCTGGCATGGCTGCTTTAAGGACCTCTTCTCTCCTTATAGGGGGAAGATGTGACCCGTCATTCCATTCATCTCGTTGTAGAAATACAATGACAATAAATGCTATCTATCTATCTATCTATCAAATCCCAGCACCACCAGGCTGCCACTGCTGGGCCCTTGAGCAAGGCCCTTAACCCTCAACTGCTCAGTTGTATATATATATTAAAAAAAAAGAGAGATAATTGGATAAAGGTGTCTGCCAAATGCCATAAATGTAAATGTAATGTAAATGTAAATTGCTCCTAGGTGTGTGTGTGTGTGTGTGTGTGCATGGTGCCCTGTGATGGACTGGCATCCCATATGGGGTCAATTCTCCTGCCTTGAGCAGGAGGCTCTGGATTCACTGTGACTCTGACCAGAATAAAGATGAATGAATGAATGAATGAATGAGTTAAAAAAAAACCCTCTGCCTTAATTTATGTAAATAATCAAGACATGAGCGCTCATTCAGCACCATGGACAGCACACATCAAACTCCTCTCATCAGCCAGCAGTAATCCATCATGTAAGTGAGACGTACGATTAGCAGTTTGCTTGGTGAACATAAGCAAGTACAGATATTCAATGGCTAAATTTGTACCTAAATGGATTCTTGGAAATTTGCTGCACAAAGATAACACATTCATTCATTCATTCATTCATTCATTCATTCATCTTCAGCAACCACTATATCCTGATTAAAGTCACAGAGGACCCAGAATTCACCTGGGATGGGATGCCAGTCCATCGCAAACCACATGAACACAGCACATGCACAACTCTGCACAGCCAGTAACCCGAGCTCAGGATCAAACCCAGGACTCCGGAGCTGTGAGGCAGTGAGGTGAAGT
>CM040983.1:4882241-4917311 GCA_022985145.1 Pangasius djambal | reverse complement strand
CATTCATTCATTCATTCATTCATCTTCAGCAACCACTATATCCTGATTAAAGTCACAGAGGACCCAGAATTCACCTGGGATGGGATGCCAGTCCATCGCAAACCACATGAACACAGCACATGCACAACTCTGCACAGCCAGTAACCCGAGCTCAGGATCAAACCCAGGACTCCGGAGCTGTGAGGCAGTGAGGTGAAGTTTCTTATGTTTTTCCTCTGCATGGAGGAAACACCCAAGAAAGCACTGAAACAGGGCTGGAGTCTCAGGTCCAGGTCTGAAATATACTTCTTAGTTATTTATTTTATTAAGGTAGTACACAATATTAAAAAGGACGCACTGTCTCAGTTATTACATTTTATTTTTTCTTATACAGGAAATAAGCAGGAGATAAAAAAAAAAAAAACAGACATACTGATGCTGATGCAGAAGACTCAGACATGCTGTAGCAGGCTAAAGAAATATTTCTCCCTTTGTGTTCTTTGGGGATGGGTGCTATAATTTTAATATATGAAAATCTTATGATTATGATTAAATTAAATGTTTCTAAAGCAGTAAAATGTATATTGTTGTCATATTTAAAATGTGAAATAAAATAATAACCTGCTAATTTTGTAGATTAATTTCTTTTGCACCATACAAGCTATGTGAGAAGGAAATTAAAATTAAAACAATTTATTAACTTTTTCTTTACTTATAAATAAATGGAGGCTTTGTGCTATAGGAAGTAAAGTGAATAATAATAATAATAATTATTATTATTATTATTGTTGTTGTTGTTGTTGTTGTTGTTATTATTATTATTATTATTATTATTATAACTTTATTTTATATAGCACCTTTAAAAAGGCCTCTCAGTGTGCTTTACATAAGAGTATATAGACGTGTCAAAAAACAGTTAATAATAAAATACAATGCGATTATTAATGACAATAATAGTAATAATAATAATTAAATAACAAAAAAACAACAACAAAGTAATCAAGTAAAAGCAATCCTAAAGAAATAAGTTTTAAGAGAAGATGTAAATACACTAAAAGACTGGGCTTCTCTACGATCAGATGGTAGTGAGCTCCACAGAACTCACCAGAACTTTTCCAAAATGAATTTATAGGTTTACCAACAATGTGGTACATTTTGTTTAATTAAATTGTATGTATAAATGTAACAAGTAGATAGATAGATAGATAGATAGATAGATAGATAGATAGATAGAGGGGCTTTCTCAAAACATAAAATATACTACCCATGTTTTGACTACTGTTTTTTTTTTCTTTCAGAAAATCGAATCATTCTTGCATTATAGGACAATATTACATTAAAAAATAAAGCTTACATTCATTGGTCAGGGGTCTCTGAGAAAGAAAGGAAAGCAGAATCATGAGCAAAATGACCAAATAACTACCCCCTGTTCCATGATTTAAAAAAAGAGGAAGAAAAGAAAAACCTCATTAGGTGCATGCAGCGTTATTACATTTCGTTCCGCTAGGGGGCAGCATGGGTTTAACATTGAACAAAGCAAATAGGGTGCAAGTTTTTATAGGTACAGTGTTTATAGGGCACCGTTTGTTTGTTTGTTTGTTTTTAAATAATAATAATAATAATAACAGAAATATTCTCAGGGCTACCAAATGACACCATGAACAACATGTGCTTATCACATTTATAAGAGTTCCTGATCTTTCTTTCGCTGCACCACATCCTCTTCACCAGCAGATGTCACCCTCTCGTGCTGTGAATGAAGCTGCATATTTCAATTGAATGATCATTCGTGCATTTAGTCATTTATTCATTCATTTCCACTTACCAATCTACATACCAGCATGTTTTTTTTTTTGTTGTTGTTTTTTGTTTTTGTTTTTGTTTTTTGAGATGGGAGGAAACACTTTATGCAAAATTAAAGGTGCATTTCTCCTGCACTACTAAGTAACAATTATAATAACAATGGAAAAATGGGAAAATAACAGAAAATGACAACAAATCCATGAAGTCAAATGTTCTACCCATGAGAACATAAAGAGTGTAGTAAATAGAGAAACTAGTTTCTTAACCAAATTAATGTGACATACTGTACATAAGATCTGGGATTAAACCATCGCACCCACTGGTTCCTGTTCCAGCCAGTTTCCTCACAGGGACATTTCCTCACATGTCCTCAATCATTAAGGCTGAGAGGTAAGAGAAGTCCTTTAAGATTAATAGAGAAAAACAAATGATTGTTAAATCTATCAATCTGCAGTACAGTCAGTTTTGCGTTCGCTGCATACGTCGTGAGGAGGCCAAGAAGATTCCAGGGAGGCGGATGCAAACCCAACAATTCTTTAATGAAAGAAAACATATGAGAAACAAACAAGGACTAGGAAAGAACCAAAAGCTAATACAACAAGCGCTAGGCTAATGTTAGGCAAGGCACAGCAAGGAAAACCTGAAATTAGACAACAAAAGCTATATACAGACAAACAGTAAGCAAAATCTAACTTGCAAGCAAACACAGACACAGACATCAGCATAATGTTCCAACAAACCAAGAGGGAAAACCTGAAACTTAAACAGGGTGACTAATAGGGAAACACAAAACAGGTGTGGACATGGAATAATCCGAAAGGAAATGGAGCAGACAGCAAAAGAAGTGATTCAAAAAGAAATGAGGAATAGAAGTTCTCTGAAGCTAATCGTTCAGAAACACAGGTCATAAAAATGTTGTACTCTCCATTTATGGATTTTTTTTTCTGGACTGCAAAAGTATGAATTATTGCTGTACTCTCCAGTACTGTAAGACTTTTGATGTAATATTGTAGTAAGTCATACGTACTTTCGGGTGACTACTATAATCTTCAATCAACTTTCAGCAGAACGTGAGCCTGAATTTGTAAAGCTTTGAAAAACGTGTAAATTTGTTGTTTCTGAAAATGTTAGCAAAAAAAATTTCACATAATTAAAATTCATATTCTAAAATTTCAAGCTGATTTTTACGCTAAAGCATGGCTGCATTCAATGACAAAATGATCATGTAATGATTCCTAATTAAGCAATAAACAATAGAATTTCAAAGAAAGGAGATTGCAAGAGATGAGATGCTTGGTTTCTAGCTGAGTTACAGCCATGCTTAGCATGTGACCACTGCAGAAACTTGTGTGAACATATATGTACAGTCAGGTCCAGAAGTATTTGGACAGTGACAGAGTTTTTGTGATTTTGCCTTTATACACCACCACAATGGATTTGAAATAAAACAATCAAGATTGTGATCAAGTGATCGAAGTGTAGACTTTCAGCTTTATTTTAAGAGGTTCCACAAAAATGTGGCCTTTACCATTTAACATACCATTTACAGCCATTTTAAGCAAAATACTTCCATTTTCAGGGGCTCAAAGGTATTTGGACAACTGACTGACAAGAAGTTCATTGACCAGGTGCGGTCCATTCCCTCATTACTTCAAGACAAATGAAGCAGATTAAAGGTCTGGAGTTAATATCAGGTCATGATCCAAAGTATACCACATCATGTGTCAAACATGGTGGAAGGAGTGTTATGGCATAGGCGTGTACGGCTGCCAATGGAACGGGCTCACTGGTGTTTATTGATGTTGATGTAAAAAAAAAAAATTTCAAGAATTGCTGCTTTGTGGCTTGTGTTTGTAGTACTGCAGGAGTCTAACACTTATCCTTGTGTGTTGTTGTGTATCTTTAATTTGTTTATGGTAATTTGATGGAAAACTTTGTGTTGTTCTCTTCCTTTCTTGTATTGTCTTCCAAGGAAATAAATGTAAATGCCATGTAAATATAAAAGTTGTAGTTGTAGACCTGTACAAAGTTTTAGAGTGTTCAGAAACATTACAGGAGAAAAGATGTTGTTCTTGTTTTTCTCTGTTCTGGTGCTCCTTTTTGGGGTGGCTGCAGGTATGACAAGAGATTATATTTCTGTTACCATGACCAAGAACTGGACTGATGCTCAGAAGTACTGCAGACAAAACTACAGGGATCTGGCTACAATCACTAATAATGAGGAATATCAGAGGCTCAATGCAATTAAGGGGGGAAGTGATGGAGCTTGGATTGGGATGTACAGACACAAAATAAATGTAGACTTTTGGCTGTGGTCTGATGGGACATCGAGTTCTTTTTTTCAGTGGAACACCTATCAGCCAAATAATTCTGGAGGAGATCAGAACTGTGTTGAGATGGAGCCAAGTGGCTGGAATGATCAGCGTTGTTATGAAGACCGGCGTTTTGTTTGTTACCAGATTTTAGTCTTGGTAAAGGAGAATAAGACATGGGAAGAAGCTTTTGAGTATTGCAGAATGAAATACACTGGCCTGGTCTCCCCGGCCTCTGAGACACAATTACAGTTGGCTGAAATGGAGGACAGTCAGACCCAAACGGACCGGGTGTGGACTGGCCTGCGCTTCCAGAATAGAAAATGGCTCTGGGTGAGCAAGGAGCCATTGGGGACTCTGGTTTCACTACCCTCATGCCCGGCTCCACGGTACCACTGTGGAGCTCGCAACACCAAAACACATGTTTGGGAGAACAGAGACTGCAATGAGAAGCTTAATTTCCTCTGCTACCACTAAAGTGAGTAAGTAAATAATGAATATCTAAATATTAATTTCATCACTTTGTTGGTGTGACTGTTTCCAAAGATCTTCTTTAAGATGAATACGTAAAAAAAAAATGTTTAGGGTCAACAAAAAAAAATTATCAAGTTAATTTTTAAACTGTTAAAAATTAATGCAACAGTTTGCATCAGTCATTTTGAGTTATGACTTCTATGAAATTATGTTCAACCATGAAAAGAGGAATTATCTTTTCCTCTACAATCAAAGGTGTTTTAAATTAACACTTACTTAATCATTTGAAGAATAAGCAGAAGTTTTTAAGTTGATTACTCATAAAAATTAAGCTGTTTTTCACATTATTTAAAAAGAAATTTTAAGTGATATGTACTTAAAATTATGAACACAAGTTTCTAAGTTGACAACCAATTAGATTAGAAAAAATAAGTTGCTCCAGTTAGATTTTCTTCAGTAGTTTTAGCTTTTTCATGTTTTTGTTTATTTAGTAGCTTTTAAGAAATTAATTCATTCAGCAACAATATTGTTAGACAATTAACTTTTTTTTATTTTGAACTTCAGTTGTGTAATTAAACACACAATATTTACATATATTTATCTTTGAAAAAACCACAACAACAACAAACTTATATTGCACCACAAATTATACATATACAAATTGGTTTGGGAAATTAAGTAGTAAGCATACTCAATTATGCCATCACAATGAATCAGTTATTCCACAGCAAAGTTATAGGCCTTTACATATTTAAAACCAAACGTGTAAAATCCCAAACTTTTCCTCCCTATGGCACAAGCGAAAAACCCTCTGTAGGTGAGCAGATTTGTCAAATGAAACTTTATCCTTCTTATCCACTGCTATGCTAAACTAAAGGGTAGATGGAATTACTTTCTGATGAATGACACCATTTTCCATTTTCTCCCTCTCTGTACAGATGGCTTTCCATGGGTTGCACAGTCGTCTTCAAGAAGAATATATGCATGGCACAATGCAACAATCTCACCAGAGCTAGATTTGGTGTATGTTTATGTCTAGTTTAGTCATAAATTTGAAATATCACTTTATGTACTTGTAGCACTGAAACAGAATTTCTGATGCATAGAAAGTAGAGAAAGGTGTTGGTTAAATATATGTTCTTTGAAAATACATATATAAATTGGATTGTATATAATTATTTTGTCTTTGCTTTGTGGTACTTAAAAAAAAATCTCTTCTAAATCTCTTCGAGAACAACGGCAATAAAAGTATATCTTTCATAGCGATAAAATGGCCAACGATGATCTGATGTGGTTACTGCTACCATTTGTCATATCACTGGTCATAGAAGTTATAATTCTACTATCATGCAAACCTGAATATTTATGGTGTGAATGTGATGGGATCTTAAAACTGACTCATGGATTAAAATGTAACAATTGTAATTCAACCTAAATGTCATAATTGTTTGTTGGTATTAGTATGGACAAATTCATTCAAGGTCTCTGTTTAAGGTCTCATTATTCTAGGATTTAATACAAAATCTAGTGTGGCGAGTTTCTTTTCAAATGTAATAAAACCTTGTTGCCTTGGTAGCTTGGTCCACAGTGCTGCACGGCTATGACCCTGAATCTGTGGTGGTCATTGATGATATTTTACATCTCTGGTTACAGTCCTTAAAATTAAACTCAAATATATAAAACTGAGTATTTATGGTCATAATGTGATGTGGCATGTTAACGCTGACTCATAGGTTAAAATGCAGTAATTGTGATATCTAAATGTCTTCGTCAGGTTTATTCATCCTCACTGGACTCACTGATATTGCAGTATCACTATAATCATTTTCATCTTTGTTCACAATGAATTGGAAACATTACATGTCCTTAAAAAATGGCTAACATTGCAATATTAAATGAATGGTTGCTTAATAATAATAATGTGTCCTTACTATGTTACTGTGTTAATTAGATCTGTTACATTTTGCTGTTATCAGCGTACAAACAGCAACAGGCAACTGGCTTGGTGATATTTTTTGCAGCATCTAGAATGTGTGAAAAGTTGATTTATTTAACTTGTAAAACTTAACAGCTTGTCACTAACTAACATTTTATGTTAGCGTCTCCTTCAAAGCACTTTTATAACTTGCTCTGCATAGGAGTGTTTGCTAAATGCTGTAAATGTAAATGTAACATACATCAACTGTACCATTGTCGTCTGAGCTTGTGCCTGTTTAGGACTGGTTTGACATTGCTTTTTCCAACCTACAATCATTAATTAATCAGTAATTATGGAGTATTACTTTTCTCTGGCAGAACTACTGGTTAACTATAGCTCTTTTATAATAACTACTGATTAATTACTGATCACGTCAACATTAAATCCTAATATCAAAGCCTTACCTTCCTCCTGGAGATCTACTACTTATATACCTCAACCTATTCCAACATCTCAGAGGAAAAATGGGTTGCAGTGTTGTTTTTATTTAGCCAGTCAAGGCCTAAAGAGAGAAATGGACAACAGAAACCAACAAAAGTATAAGACTGTTATGTAGCAATCAGTAAACAATTCTTATTTACATTTACATTGATGGCATTTGGCAGACACCCCATATTCAGTGCAACCTATTCAGTATTCAGTTTGAAGTCTCTATCAATAAATACATCCTCATACTGGTTCACTATGTCAGGGACTAAGAGTACTATCAGTCTAAAACCCTGTTGGGACAGTCGTATAGTATGGAAAAACACACAAGACTAGATAAGATTTTTTTTTAAATAACAAAGTACTAATTTAAATACTTCAAGAAAAGGTAGGTCTTTAGTCATTGTTTGAGGACAGCCAGTGACTCAGCTGTTCGGGCAGCTAGGGGAAGTTCATTCCACCACCTAGGAGCCAGGGAGATTACAGATGGATCAGAGGGAATGTGGTCCAGTGTGGGATGTGATACAAGCTTTAAGGTAGATGGATGCTAGTCCATTTTTGGCTTTGTAGGCAAGCATCAGTGTTTTAGATCTGATGTGGGCAGCTGCAGGAAGTCGGTGGACAGAGCGTAGCAATGGGATGGTGTGGGAAGGGAAGGGAACTTGGGAAGGTTGAAAATAAGTTGTGCAGTTCTCCATTAACATACTTTCAAATTTGTTTGTAGAAACTTTCTTTTAAGTGATAAAAATTAGTAATGAATTACCATGTGTAGTACTGATCCAGATTATCATTAACTACTGAAGAACTGCACAGCAATTCTTCAGTCATTACTAATGAGTTTCCATGCGCTTCACTTTACAATGGGCTCACTAATCTTTATTGATGATGTAACTCATGATGGTAGCTGCAGAATGAATTCAGAAGTCTACAGAAACATTCTGTCTGCCAATTTACAGAGAAATGCATACAATCTAATTGGGATGAACTTCATCATCTAGCAAGACAATGACCCAAAACACCCTGCCAACACAACAAAGGACTTGATCAGGGGAAAAAAGTGGGTTTTAGATTGGCCAAGTCAATCACCAGACCTTAACCCAATTGAGCATGTATTTCACTTCCTGAAGATGAGACTGAAGGGAGAAACCCCCCCCAAACCCCCCAAAGCTGCAGTACAAGCCTGGGAAAGTATCACAGAAGAAGAATGATACAGTTTGGTGATGTCAGTAGGTTGTCAGCTTGATGCAGTTATTGCAAACACGGGATATGCAACCAAATTACCTAAAACTTGAGTGGTCTGCTACAAATGTACCATGTCTTAATTTGTTTAACACATATAGATATAAATATCAGAAAATTAAAACTGTAATTCTGATCTATCAGCTCATATTCATCTTTTGATCTCAAACTCAAATGTCTTCAGTGTATACCAAAAAAAATCCAGCCAACCATGTCTTCATGGACCTTGCTTTGTGCAAAGGGGCACTTAAATGCTGGAACATATTTGGGCCTCTTAGTTCCTGTGAAGAAAAAAAATGGTATTGCTACAGCGTACAAAGACATTCTATACAATTTTGTGCTTCCAACTTTGTGACAACAGTTTGGGAAAGACTCGCATATGGGTGTGATTGTCAGGTGTCCATAAACATCTGGCCATATAGTGTACATTGAAGAGAGAATCCTTATGGCAGACATTGGTTTATTGGTAAACAGCTATTCAGAACAGTGATTATTGAAGGGATCAATTATTGAAGGGAACAACCAGTCACTGTACTGTCTTGTTCTGTCTGCGCATGTTTGCACTTGTGCACTTTACGTATAATTTATGTAGTCCCTGTAGTTCTGTGTTGTCCTGTGTTTGTCTTATGTAGCACCCTGGTCCTGGAGAAACGTTGTTTCGTTTCACTATGTACTTGTATATGGCTGAAATGCCAATAAACTCCACTTGACTTGACTTGACTTGAATTGATGGACAGTTTGTTGTTGAGAAATGGGAGCAACCAGCAACTGGCGAGACTGAGTTTAATATAGATCAAAGCAAATCGGGTTACAGTATGTTTTGGTTATGATCAAAGAGAATCCTCCTGACTTATGAAGTGCCTAATGAGCTGTACATTATTCTATAAATATTCTATTAATCAATAATAACTTTTTCTATCACTATTAGTTGCAATTTATCTTATTTTATCATTTATTATTACTGTTGCTTTATTAATGTTATTATTAAATTTCTCTAACTTGCAAGGCTAGGTTTAGGTTTTAGGTTATTTGTGGCTTGCATTTGTAGCACTGCTGGACTCTAGCACATATTAGAATCCTTGTGTGTAGTTGTGTATCTTTTATTTGTTTATGGCCATTTGATGGAAAATGTGTTTGTGTTGCATTCTTCCTTTCTTGTAAGTAGCTTTGGTATTTTTTTAAGGAAAAGAATGCAAATGTCATGTAAATGTAAAGGTTTTTAGGTGAGAGACCTGTACAAGGTACTACAGAACTCAGAAACAACACAGCAGAGATGTTCTTTTTTACCTCTGCTCTGCTGCTCCTTGTTGGTGTGGCTGCAGGTCTGACAATCGAATACATTTCTGTTCCCATTACCAAGAACCATTGCTAAGATTTTCAAAAGTACTTCAAAACAAAACTACATAGATCTGGCTACAATCACTAGTGATGAGGAAAAACAGAGGTTCTATGCACTTATAGGGAGCTCAGTGTCAGGTTGGAATGGGATGCACAGAGGCAAAGATAATACAGATATCTGGTTATGGTCTGATGGGACACCAAGTTGTTTTTTCATTGGGACAGTAACCAGCCTAATAGTTATAATCAGAACTATGTTGAGATGAATCTATGTGGCTGGAATGATCAGTTCTGTTATGTAGACTGGGTTTTCTTTTGTTACAGGTTTTTAGTCTTGATCAAGGATGGACTACACTGGCCTGGCCTCGCCAACTTCTGAGACACAACTACAACTGGCTGAAATTCAGACCAATCAAACCCATATAGACAGGGTGTGGACTGGCCTGTGCTTCCTTAATGTTGACATGACAGTTTCCAAAAATCTCCTTTAAAATAAATATGTCAAAAAATACCTACTCTGAGGAATGACAGATTTTCCATTTTATTCCTCTCTGAGCAGATGGCTTCCTATGGGTAGGACAGTCATCTGCAAGAAAAATATATGCATGGCATAATACAACAATCTATTCAGAGCTAGATTTGTAGTATGTGTAAATCTAGTTTATTCATGAAGTTGAATTATCACTTTAGGCACTTAAGTCTGACCAACAAAGAGCCTTTGATCGAAGCAGACATGGCAGATCATAAAAGACCAAACATTCGCTCAGTTACTGTAGCACGAGACCATTCAGTGCATTATAGGTCATGAGTGGTATTTTATAATCAATGCAAAATTTTACTGGGAGCCAGTGCAGTGTGGATAAGATGGGGTGATGTGATTATGTCTTCTGGTTCAAGTAGGGACTCTGGCTGCTGTATTCTGGACTAACTGGAGCTTGTTTATGCACCTACTGGAACAACTAGACAGCAAGTCATTACAATAGTCCAACCTAGAGGTAACAAAAGCATGAACTAATAGAAAAATTGCAAAGTCTACCAGCACTAATACAAATAATATCCTTGTGCTGTCTAATGGCCAATTCTTTTGAAGGGGCTTTCAATAAGTGGCAGACGGTGCAATGCAGCATTTGAGATGGCTAGCAAATTCACCAGCTTACATTAGCGACAAGACACACACCACCAATGTATATCACCACAAATGTCTGGCCAGTTTTCTCAACCCCAAGGTGCCCTGCCAATGAACCACATGGAAAAGCAGTGCCCTGCGGTTTTTTGGTACCAACAACTGGGTCATGGATTCTCTGGTTTGAGTGTCTCAGCTCACTCCGTATAATCGGTCTCAAATAATATAAAAATGGGGAAAGGTTAGCTTAGACGTTTTCCCCATCAATCCCTGCCACCTGATCAAAAGCATTCTTCAAAGTATTGTCACATCACTCTTGTAGTGGTAAATCCACTAGGGCTCTAGATAAGGGGGTGAGGTGCCCCCCTCAGAAGGCCCTGATGTCTCACTGCTCACCGCCACCTTCTCATGGTCGCATGACGTACCTGGAAGTGTGTTGGCATCGGAGGTCTTCACACCATGCTGATTGCTGGGACCCACCCAGTTTTACGTATATATCTGCGGTGAGCTCACGAAACCCGGGCCATCAGTTCCCAAAATTTCTAGGTGGGAAAGGTGAAGGACTAGCCACCACCTTTATTCTATATTTTTGTCCCTTATACATAATTGTGAGAAGCATAAGCGTGCACATCCCAGTGAATACACCTCACCTTCACCTCCCAGCACCTTTTCAAAGCCTCTTCTTGAAACAGGCCTTGGCTGATCAAGGTCTGAACACTGCCTGAGTCCACCAGGACTGAAGTATACCCCCTTGAGTACTAACCAGCACTCTGTACATCGGCTTCAGATTGGGGGAGGGATGTGGGGTCTGGGCCACCCGATTCACATCCATCCTCGGGCACTGTGCCTGTAAATGCTGCAGTTACCCGCTGCCCCAGCAGACATGCCCCAATCCAGCTTTTTGGGACTCTGTGGCACCCTGGGGAAACTGAGAAAAAAAAAAGAAAAAGTTAGTCAGGGTAGAGAGAGATTGGAATGGGCCCATGCTCCTCACACGCTGTTCTGTCACTGCTGACATTGTGCACAATGGCCTCCCCTACCGGCAAAGGGAAAGGCACAAATAAGAGACAGGTGTGCCATGTTAATTTGCTCATTCCCCCAGACTTCCACTGCAGACTCCTGCTAAACCATGCCCTCCACCTACCAAAGCAATATTATTGTCTTCTTTGACTTGTATTCTTTGGTCATCTTGCAAGTCTCTTCCATTTGTTGATGGAAATTTGATGGAAGCTACTGTTAAAAGTTTCTTTGCCTAATATGCATTGAAGGGCATTAGAGTAAGGATACTTTCTTCACCTTGTGTGTTGCTTATGTCATTCTTAAGTGTAGTGGTGTGTTGGGCTGAGTAGAACATTACTTTTATAATAACTTATTTGGTATGTCCTACTCAAATGGTTGTTAAGAACAGCAAAAATAAATACAAACATGTCACGATACCTGGGTTTCCAAATTACTGGGTGGGAAAAGTGGGCATTAACCACCACCTTTATTCTATATTTTTGTCCCTTATGCATAATTGTAATTGTAATTGTAATTGTAAAAGCACGCACATCCCCATGAATACACCTCACTTTCACCTCCCAGCACCCTTTCAAAGCCTCATCTTGATTCAGGCTTTGGTGGATCAAGGTCTGAACACTGTCTGAATCCATCATGGCCTGATGTATAACCCCTTGAGTACTAACCGGCATTCTGTATGTCAGCTTTGGCTTGGGGGAGGGCTGTGGGACTGTAGACGGGCTGCAGGGACTGGAACACCATCAATCTCTGAATCCAGTTTATCATCCATCTCTTTGTGTGGGAGAGCCAGGACAAAATGTAAGTACAGGAACATTGTTTCTATAAGAATTCATTCGGTATGTCATACTCAAATGGTTGCTAACAGCAAAAATAAAGACAAACATGACATGATTCCTGCTGGTGCACAGTATAAAAATAGTTATGTTTTTCACTATATGTTGCCCAAACCAATAATTCTTCCATATTTTCAATTATTTCACTTTTTTCTTGCTTCAATACAAAATAGTGACAGTCACGTTTTTATTTCAGGCATGTTTCAGCGTGGGACCTTTCCAGGTGAAAGACTGTGTGGTGGGCACAACCTTACAAAACCAAACAACTGATCGCAAGTGATTCAAGT
Organism: Pangasius djambal; assembly: GCA_022985145.1. Classification (NCBI taxonomy): domain Eukaryota; kingdom Metazoa; phylum Chordata; class Actinopteri; order Siluriformes; family Pangasiidae; genus Pangasius; species Pangasius djambal. The sequence continues at coordinate 4,904,499 of CM040983.1, read as the reverse complement.
TATGTAATGTACGAATGTCAGTGAGTCTGAGATTTGTCATGTAGTGTGCACTATGACGTCACACCCAAATGACAGTAAAATCAATAGTCAAATCACAGGGTGTGGGAATGTGAGTCGATGCACTATATGGTGAAATGTATGTCAACACCTGACCATCACACCTACACTATACTGTATGTTCAAACATTTTTGTGGACACCTGACAATCACATGCCTTCCCCACACTGTTGCCACAAAGTCAGAGACATGGAATGTCTTTGTATGTTGTAGCATTAAAATTTCCCTTCACTGGAACTAAGAGGCTGACATTTATTAAAGATGTGCTGAAAGCCATTCTTAGAAAATTTGTTATAGCCTACATTGTTGACACCTTAATCTACTCCAATTCCCTACCCCAGTACATCCAACAAAGCCAAGGGCCAAGCAGTAGCAGAGTCGCCCACTTCCCAAAACATCAAATGCATAAAGACATTCCTAGGATTTGCAAAGATTGATCTGAAATTCCAGCATAATTGCAACCACTCTCATGTCACTCCTTAAGAAAAGATCTACCACATCTACCACATATTCTTCTAAAGCAAGCAATCTTATTGGTCCTTATTCTAAAGCACTCTGATCTAACTTTAACATTCATAGTAGAATTTGATACCCCTAAAAAGGTGGTGGGAGTAATTCCATCCCAGTGCCAGGGCACCCCCAAATAAGATGTATCCCATAGCATACTTATCTAAGAAACTAAAGCACTATACAAACAAAATTGAATTGAATAGTCTTTCCAGAAGGAAATTATGAGCAACAAGGGGCTGCTAGTCAAAAACTGACCACAAGAACCTTGAATACCTTAAAACAGCAACGTGACTAACCCCAAGACAAGCCTGATGGGACCTCATCCTTGCATGAATTAATTTCATTATCTCATATTATCCATTCCAAAAAAAACAAAGCAGGTGCCCTCTCTGGTTCACCACTCATCCCAAACCCAAACCTAACAGCACCATCTTACCAAATTCATGCTTCATTGCTGCTATAAGCTGGGATATCAACCACCATATCACATGGGCCAAAAGTGCATATCTTCCTTATACCTTGAGAGATAGTGGGTCCAGTCAAGCCATGATAGAGGTTAGAAGGGAACATGGTGTAGAGTGGGGTGTGATAAGTGCATTAAAGCAAGCAAGCTGGCAGCCACAGGACGCCTGTGTAGGAAACATGGCAATGGGGTGGTGTGGCAGAAAGTGGGGAGGTTGAAAACAAGTTGTACAACTGTATTCTGGATCAGTTGCAGGCGCGGGATGGTGCACAGGGGCAGAACTGTGCGAGCTGTAGTAGTCCAATCTCAAAATGACAAGCAATTAAACAAGCACTTGAGTGGCCTCTGTGGATAGAAATGGTTGGAACCTCCTGTTGCCATAAAGGAGAAACCGGCAAGACTGAGTCATGTGAGGCAAAACGGATAGCTGTTAGTCATTACCATACAGTATATCCCCAAGCATCCATGTTTCCTTAATTAACCCTGTCAGTCCTGGCCCGCTATGTGATGTTAGCCCTGTTATGCCTGTTTGCAGGTTGCCCTACCATTAGCCTACATCACCTTTCTGAGTACTACCTTGTCATTTTGTATGCCTTCTACTTTGCTTTTAAAAAAAAAAATCATAAAATTTGTTCTTGTGTCTGTCCATTTTATGACAACAGTGGTGTTGCTGAGGTTTTTTTTAAATTATTATTATTGTTTAAAATGTGTATTAATTTTTCAGTGTAGTTTCAGAAGACCACAACTTATTTTTTTTTTCTAAATGTTTCTATCGGTAAACATGACACCAGGTTCTGGCATACGGTTAACAGTCCTGTCCAAGTCAAAATACCATTAGCCAACAGACAGCAGACAGATAGCTAAGACTCATAGTGAAACTAAACTACTTTACAGTGATACACACTGCCTCTAATAATCAATTGAACAAACCAGAATTGGAAGTAGCTTGTGTACTTTACAATGACCCATAAATATGGCGTCTCTGACCTCTGGTGGCCAGGTGTAGAACTACATGAATTACTGTGTGCAGGGGTGACAGTCAGGCTATGCATATACTACTCATACTAAAGTCTGTCCAACCTAAGTATATAAATAGAATATGCAGAAGTGCTTACTAGGGGCCAAACATCTCACTAAACAATCTTTCGTATATTAATGATCACCAGTGTTAGCAATGCAAAGGACGGACCAACCTCCCTTTTCCATCCGGATGACCTGATTCTCTCCCAAAATGGTCTCTAAGGGCTGTTGCCAACTACATTTATATTTTACATTTACATGTATGGCATTTAGCAGACTCCTTTGCCCAGAGTGAATTACAGAAGTGCTCATTCTAGTTCAGACTATTATTCTGGCCCTTCCTATATTTACCATAGTGTTGGTCATGGTGTGTCTGCCAACAATTCCTACATATTAGCAAGTCATCAAGACTATATTGCCCTGTATGAGCCTTTCAGCTACAGAGATAATAATTTCATCATTCATAAGTAGGAGGGTCATATCTTGGAACTATTGCCTGAGACTGCCAAAGAGTAGACAGTGTTGTGTTACAGTTTGACCCAATTCTTCCTTCAAACAAGACATCGACTTAGTGGATAAAACAGTTAGCCGCTGTTTGATTTCAGCCACCAACTCTCACTTAACTTTATATTTTAACTGTTTAACTGTTAACAGTCAACTGTGTTGTGTAAATCCAATTGCAATCTTTATTTAAAAGCAGCAGGGAAAGGCAAATAATGTCAAAATTGCAAATGTAAGAGCATACTAGCAGAATGCCCCAATTTCTTACAATAAACACACAATAATGTCAGTTCTAATGAGTAAAAGTCAAAAGTACCATTAGCCAACACACAACTACTTTACAGTGATGCACACTGACTCTAATAATTGTTTGAACAGATCAGCATGTGGAAGTAGCTTGTGTACTTTACAACAACCCATAAATATGGCGTCTCTGACCTCTGGTGGCCAGGTGTAGAACTACATGAATTACTGTGTGCAGGGGTGACAGTCAAGCTATGCATATACTACTCATACTAAAGTCTGTCCAAAACAAGTATATAAATAGAATATGTCCAGTACACCAAACACACCTGGATGACTTAATAGTCTGGCCAAATTTCACGGTATATTTTCAGTGCTATTTTCATGCTATACTACATCCCGAAACAGCACATAAGTTGTTAAAATGAAAAAGGCAACAACTCCAAAAACACATGCTTCAGAGCCCTCAAATCTGCAGAAACTTTATAACAGAAGGCTGTCACCTCCTCTTGAATAGGTAAAAACTGCATTCAATAACACATGACAGATATTTACTGAAAGTAGCTCTATTACAATTATTGAATTATCACTTGCATATAACACTGAAACAAAATTGGTAATGGTGTCTGCCAAATGGTGGTTAAATTCAAAACATTTTCCTTTGAATATGCATATGCAGAACATGTTTTATAGGGCTAAGACTAAGTATTAGGAAATTTTAAATTTTGAACAATCAAAATTATCTATAAATATTGAAAGTTTATTATTTAGAACCATAGTTATTTATAGCTCAGTATTCAGTAATAATTATTTCAGGTAGTATCTAGACACCATTTAAAGCTGTGACTGAGCTGAAAACACAGTGTTTACAAACCCTTACATTCAAAGAGAAACCAAATAGCTTCATCGTTTTGGATGTAATCAGCAGACGCAACTTTGTTCCATAGCATATGGCTACTTATTACTTTATGATGACTTAACACTTTTCCTTTACATCCTTATAGTGTAAATTCAAAATACTTCAGCCCAGCTAGAAGCAGTAGTCTCTTAGTACTCTTAAGAGGACATAAGTGCTCCTCCTGATGTACAGGAGAAACCTGAATGAGTAAGGCTTGCAGCATGAGCTAAGAATGACAGCTGATCATCCAACAGTTATATAGAAGTTTTATGCATTTTCTGGAATAAACAGTTAGGAGAAAGAGCAGGCGAAGACAACTTGATTTTTAGGAATACAGTGTATACTTCATCACTGTTAATGCACAGAGCTGCTGCAGTGTAATGGAAAAACAAGCAAGGAGGTCATCCAGGAACTCTGTAGTTCTCATTCAGTAGAGTTTGTGAATACTTTACTTCCTTAACAAGTGCCTATTGATAGCCTATTGATACATATTTAAAAATTTGGCTACAATCACTACTGATGAAGAAAACTAGAGGCTCAAAGTGGCTGCAGGAAACTTATTCAAGGCAATTTAAATTCAAACATCTGGCCGTGGGAAGGTGGACCACCAAATTCTTTTTTCTGGTGGAACTGTTGTCAACCTGATAATTTGCAACTATTGTCAACCTAATAATTTGCAATTTGTCTGGAAAGCAGAATTGTGTGGAAGTTTTTTTCCCCAATGGCTGGAATGATCATTACTGTTGGGAAGCCAATCCTTTCTATTTTTACAGGATTTTAATCTTAGTAATGGGGAAAAAAAGACATGGGAAGAAGCTCATGAGTATTGCAGGATGAACTACACTGGCCTGGCTTCCCCGGCCTCTAAGACACAACTACAACTGAAATGGAGACAAATCAGACCCAAACAGACAGTGTGGTCTGACCTGCACTTCCTGGATGGAAAATGGCTTTGGGTGAGCAAGGAGCCAGTGGGGAAACCGGTTTCACTGCCCTCATGCCCAGTTCCATGCTACCATTGTGGAGCTCATAACACCAAAAGACACGTTTGGGAGAACAGAGACTGTAATGAGAAGCTTAATTTCCTCTGCTACTACTAAGGTGAGTAACTAACATCCAGAACAATACATCAGGACTTAATGATTGATAGTTTGCATAGTTCTCAGAACTGGTGGAGGTGTTGTGGATTTGTATTTTTCCCTTAAATGTGCATATATAAAAACATATTATATGAAATATTGTTTCACTATCTAGCACGAAAAAATAGAAATAAAAAGAAATGCAAACAAACTTTCAAAGCCACATTCAAAGAATGTGGGGGGAAAAAATCATGCTGTTTTATAAACCAAGTTTACTAACATGTAGTTACTACATATGGCTCATTTTAATACACACAAAACTATATTTTAATTGCAATTAGATTTGCTTACGGTGTTTTGAAGGTTATTAACTAATGTGCTTGAAAATGAAACTGTAATTACATAATCAGTGTTAAGCAGTGTCTAACCAACTTAAAAAAAAAAAGAATAACCAATATTATCTAAGGATAAGTACTCCTAATAAGGAGTAATAGCATTAGTAAGTTAAATTATATTAGATGAAAGCGTTATAGACTTTTAACTCTCTAACAGTCCTAGCCGTAATTGTATATATATTTATACTTTATTTATACTTTATTTATACTTTACGAGATACTGCATTAGCCGTCAGAAGTCAGGTTCCAATGTCATTGAAATAAATAAATAAATAAATGTGAATCTCAAAATTCTTTACATAATATTAAACTAAACATTGGAATTCAAATACATCAACAGAATGTTGCATGTTGTAGCATGTTTGTCTCGCACCTCCAGGGTTCGTGGTTTGATTCCTGTCTCCACCTTGTGTGCGTGGAGTTTGCATGTTCTCCCCATGCTTCGGGGGTTTCCTCCAGGTAATCCGGTTTCCTCCCCCGGTCCAAAGACATGCGTTGTAGACTGATTGGCATTTCCAAACTGTCCATAGTGTGTGAATGAGTGTGTGAATGAGTGTGTGTGTGAGATTGTGCCCTGCGATGGGTTGGTACCCAGTCCAGGATGTCCCCTGCCTTGTGCCCCGAATCTCCTGGGATAGGCTCCAGGCTCCCCATGACCCTGTGTAGGATAAGCGGTACAGGAAATGGATGGATGGATGGATGGATGGATGGATGTATACAAGTCATAAATGCTAGATCAATACCATTAATAAAAATAAAATAAACATACTAAAATTCATAGAAAAACAAAACTACAAAATGATTGTAGTCTTAAAATTGCTCATACAGTGTGCCTGATAAATTTCTTGTAGTAGGGAGATCCATACATTTAGAGCACAAAAGTAAAATGCAGCTTTTTCATTTATTATCTTAAATAATATACACAGACTATGAATGTCGTTATTCATTCAGTTTACAGGGCTGGACAGACAACGTACAATCATAACCCAATCATGGGGAAATTTGGTGATAGCTTTCTATCATCTGCATAGCAAATTTATTCCGGAGCTACATTTTATATATTTTGTTTAACATATATTAAATGGCATGTAATAATATGATATGGTGTCTTCTATACTGTACATACAAGCAATTCATAAAATAAAGACATGCATGTCTGTATATTCATACATATTCAGCTATCCTGTTACGCCACACTTAACTGTTGTAAATCTAAGCTCTCCTCACATGCTCTCATGCTGTGTACAATGAAGAATGAGATCAGCAGCTTATGATCATTGCTTCATTCACAGGAAGTTCTGATATAGATAATCCATTTTGAATAATCACATATGCTCATGCATTCCCTGAAAAGCAATTCAGTGCTCAGTGAACAATCATGAATACCTGTCTAATTATACCCGTAATACACTCTTCTGTCTGCTTCCTGTGATAAATCTTAGTTTTTCTTGCATTGCTGTCATTTTTAGAACTTTAAACACTACCAAAAACCCCATATATTTCAGCACAACATAGTACAATCATAGAAAAACTGTATGCATTTGTCATTTTGCTCATACTTCCTTGGAAATCATCATCATTACTATAATTACCATAAGTCCATGCACCTCACCAGTCCCTCACATATATTGGCCATCGTCTGACAGCATTAGCTAATGCATGTTCCAGTGAAACCTTGTGCATAATAACTTTTTCACAATCAATATTGGTGCAGACCAACATCTGAAGACCATATTTCCCCCTTAATATGGCTTTATGCATTCATATGAAAGTCTTTTTGCATCTCTTATACACATCATCAGGCAGTTTTGTTCTAGCTTCAGGCATCAGATGAGCTTCATGGTAAATCTGCCAGTCTCCATTCTGGTCCGTCCTCCCCCAGATCCTGCTCCTGTTCTGTGAGGTACAAAGTCAATTGTGGCTGTGTGTTTGATCTGCCCTCTGCTCTGACTCCAGAAGAACATGAATATAAAGCAAACTGCCACAGAGCTCAGGAATGACAGGAAGCCCATTGTTACTGCAACTAACAGCGTCTTCAAGTCAAATGGAAATGGCTGAGAATCGTATGAGCCGTTTACTGGTGGACGGGTGGATGTAAAACTCCAGCCATCAAGAAAGAAGTGGGCAGAGCGGTTCCGAGATGAGGAAGTGACAAAACTTCGCACCCGCAGACTGACAGAAATACTGTCGTTCCCGGCCACATTAGATGCAAAGCAGTAGTAGATGCCACTGTCTTGCACTTGTGCATAACGCACCTCAAGGGTTCCATTGGACAGCACACGGATCCGACCTGTGGTGGGCAGAAGCGTCCGCTGAGGGCTCACCCAGATGACAGAGGGGGGAGGGTCTCCATCCACTTGGCAAAGGAACAGGACTGTTTGGCCCTCGTCCACACTCACCTCCTGTGGCTTGCGGTTTAGAATATGCGCCGGTCTACAAATAAACATCACTGGAAGCTCAGACTCCATGAACTCCTGGAATGTTCTACCCTGCACCTGTACAGGTGAGGCACAGCTGGGCGGCTGCCCATCAACGTTTAGACGCAAATGACGTTGCAGCACCCAAAATAGTCGGCAGTCGCAAGCAAGTGGGTTCCCGTCCAGCCGAAGCACCTGAAGTGTCCCTACTGATTGGAACACAGTCTCTTCCAGTGTTGACAGTTGATTTAATGATACATTGAATAGCTGAATGTGAACAAGGCCATGGAAAGCACCTGGATCCACCTTCTTCAGATTCCCACCAACCAAATGGAACTCTTGCAGCTGTAGAAGGTCTCTGAGCAGATGTGGCTGGATGGAGGTGATAGGGTTGTAGGACAGGTCCAAGTAGAGCAGATAGACCAGATGGTGCAAAGAAGCATATGGCACAGAGCTCAGGTTGCAGTAGCTGAGTGTCAGAGAGGTGAGGTTGAGTCCAGTCAAACTATTAGGTAATAGTGTATCCAGCCTGTGCCAGTGGGACAATGTCAGTTCCCTGAGCTGAGTCAGCTGCCTAAATGAATTGTTGGGTAGCACTGTGAGGCCAGTGTGACAGAAACTCAACCGCACCAACCTGGGAAGCTGTGACAGTGCCTCAGTTGGGACTGAAGTAAGGTTATACCCATCTAGGTTAAGTTCCTGAAGGTATAGTAGGCCACTGAAGGCACGGTTTGAGATGAACACAAGATCATTCTCATTCACTTGCAACTTCTGTAGAGATGGCATCTCATAAAACATGTCATTGAGAAAGACAAGGATTTCATTCTTGCTAATGTCCAGCAGACGGAGACTCTGAAGTCCAGAGAACACTCCGACCAGAATGACCTTAAGCCGATTTTGGGAAATCCTCAGAATCAGAAGGTTTTGCAGGCCAGAAAATGCTTGCACTTCAATCACTGTCAGCATGTTTTCACTCAAATCCAGTTCCTGAAGCTGTTCCAGTTCAGAGAACTGATGTTTTTCAAGTGTCTTCAGTAGATTATTGGCCAGACTGAGGCTTTGTGTGTTCTTATGGATACCCTCCGGTACAGAGTTTAAGTGACATGAGGAGCAGTTGACCTTGAGAGGCTCATGTAAGCACTCACAATTCTGAGGGCATGGCCAAGGTGGGATTCCTTCAACTGACACACCTACTATGCACAGTTGAGCCACCCACCAACATACCATCCACCAGTCAGCAGCTTCCCCAAACATCTGGAGTTCCACCTACAGCAACAGAGGAGAGTGGAAACTAGTTTATTATCGTGGAGATTCTGTTTTGCCAAAATTATCTCAATTGCCACAATTTATCCTTTCTTGTCTTTGAATTGTTCTACATTTGATTAAACAAAAAATTCTAGTTATATAAAACTGTGACTATAAGGTTTGTTAGACTGGATGTGCTGCAACTGTTGGGTCCTTGAGCAAGACCCTTAACCCTCTCTGCTCCAGGAACACTGGGAAGCTTGGATATGCAAAGAAAATAATTTCACTACTATAATTAATATATATATATATATATATATATATATATATATATATATATATATATATATATATATATATATATATATAATGTTGATTAAGAAAGATCATGAGGTTCAGGGAGGCATAACAGCTTTTTATTTTTATTTGCTAGATGGGATAAATTGGATAAAATAGGATAGAGACAGAAATATATGTAGGGATCAAACACCTGTCTTGTAATGTGTGCTATTTCAATGTTAAATATTGTTAAGTTTGAATGAGATTGTAATTAAATGTTATTAGATTCAAATCTATAAAATAGGACACTCTGTGATGCTGTAGTTGAAGCGCAGGTTAGGCAAAGAAAAAATAATATTTTTGGAATTATTTACACTATAGTGAAAAACAGGCCTATATAAAATGCCATTTTCTTGTTTCTACCAGCAGCTGAACCCCTTGGGTGTGTGTGTCAAGAGTAGCAGGTGTAGGATTGGGATCAGATGAGGATCTCTGTGTGAGAGCCCGGGACTCCAGCAGTTATTTTTGCGCAATTGCGTGTTGGCAGCTTGGCAGTTATCTAACACATAGAAAAGCCAGATTTTGGCCAGCATGACAGCACTGGTGTGTGTGCGTGTGTGTGTGTGTGTGTGTGTGTAAATTACTAATACTTGCTCGCACAAAATAGTAACTGATCAAATTGTTTAAGTCTGGGCAGAAAATGTTCCAACAATGAAGGAACTACTATGATGGAAATACTACTCTTAAAATGTCGGTTCAGTAGAAACTGTGACTCATAGTATGTAATGTTTATTTTATACAGTATATTTTGCTAGTATTCTTGATGGGTGCATATAATTATCGACTATGAATTCTGTATTAAATGAGATTGATTGTTAAACTCAACTTATTATACAAATTATAACACTGAAATTAAAAGACTATTCAAAAACCATATTGTAGTTACCTGGGAAGAAAACAGTGGCCTGCATAAAATAGATTAAGTTTTTGTTTCTAAACCTTATACATGAGGGCTCCATATTTTCTAATTAGTCAGCCCATATCAAATACTCATGGAAAGAAGTTTTTTTCTTGTTGCCGGGTTTTGTGTTGGCTGTTTTGGTCTCCTTTCATTCTATTCTCTTTACCCGTTTTTTTCTGCATTACTTCTTTCTCTTACCAGTCATGGATCAGCGAGTGGGTTTATTTGTCAAAGCTCTTATTTATGGCAGCATGTCTAATAATACAAGACCAGGACATGGTAGGTAGAAGAACTATTTAGGGAAATCATACATTTCAAATGAAAAATAGCCTAATCTGGGTCAAACTGGAAACCCAGCACTGGGTCCAATATGGACTAACCCAGCATATGATGTTTTAAACCAGTGATGCTGGGTTACAATGTTGACCAGCTTGCAGGGTTCGTTTGTAAAACTACTACATTTCTGGGCTGTAGACACCTAAGAGTAAAAGCACTCAACTAAAACATGATAATATCATATCTGTGTATATTTTGAAATCATAAGCAACAAATATCAAAAGCAGGATAATTCCAACACTCGCCAATGATCTGAGATACTGTTAATGAGAAAATATGAGGTCATTTTTAACTAGCTAGAACAGATGTTAATTGATACGTAGCAGCCCAAAGTTAAGTAACTTAATGTTAAGTGTAAAAATAATTATGTAATAATGTAATCCAATGTTTACAATATTCTTACAAAAAATGAATAATTTGTTTGATTTTTTACAAGAAGCCAACTTCAGCCACATTTTGGCACTTTTTTGAGTACTTTTTGTCAGCAGGCTAACGCTGGCTATCAAGCCAAACTAAATGTTAACATGTTATTGCCTGCATAATATCTACAGAAAAATATATCATTTCAAAAGGTTCAACTAAATTATAAATTTCATTTTATAAAATTCAGGTCCATATCTCCAGCCAAGTATACTGAGTTACCCATTATAAAACCAATTTGGGTCACATCGACCAACGACCTGACCCAACAAGCTAAACCCAGCAGCTCAGTGGTACATATAACCCAGCATGTTTAGAGTGTTTGCTTCTAATGCTTCATTAAGATGTTACTACAGTTATAGCCATAATGTTGGACACTTAAATGCAACATGTAGATTTTGCAGGGGAATATTGAGATTTGTGTTTGGAATTATTTAATTGTGCCGCTCTTGTTGCAGACCTAGCACAAATAAATGACACAGTTTATGACCACAGTAAGAAGTGGTTAAGTGGTTCTCAAACTTTTTGTAGCCAGAGACCCATTTAACTGTGAAATAAATTTCACTTTTCAGTGACAGAACACATTAGGTCCAAGACATTATTTGCAGGCTTCTTGTTGTTGGGTTATTGAGGTTTAAATTTAAACCCATTCAATTCAGGCGCCCATTTAAACAAGCTAATAACTATAAGAACTCAATAATCAGTATAATAGGTCTCATACAGAGACATATTTTCAACAATGTAGCTAAATGAAATGAAAATCACAGATCCATACCCAGGTCCAAGCACAGTAGATGGTTTGGCTATGCCAAACTGCTCCTAAGTGCGAATGCGTGTGTGCATGATTTATTTTTTATTTAACCAGGTAAAGTCTCATTGAGTTTAAAAATCTCTTTTTCAAGAGAGACCTGGCCAAGAGGGCAGCATATAGACTTTAAGCAAGCAAACAGACAACAGCGAATAGATAATAGCAATTGAAAAACAGCAATTATCTACAGCAGCATTTACCAGTTGAGCCAGCTTCCACATCCTTTAAAACTTTAAAGCAAAGATTTGTAAATAAAAGCGAGACGGTGAGTCACTGGCCACTGAACTCTACAGTACAGTTCACAGTGGTGTGTAGATTATTCGCAGTCAGTAATAAAATGTAAAGCACAGTGATATACACAGTCCAGCGTACGTAAACATTGGGCAGAGGCAGTCATGTACAGTAGATCACCATAATCCGAGACAGGCAAAAAAAAACACAAATAAAAAACAAGGTAGATTGGACTAATAATATTCTTGCTTGAAAGGAAAAACAGGCTTTATCCCTATAAAGGAAACCTCACTTTACCTTCAGGTAAATGCCGCACATGATGCCCTGCAGTGGACAGACATCCTATCCAGGGTGTGTTCCTGCCTTGCACCCAGTGTTCCTGGCAGAGGTTCTGGATCAACCGTAACCTTGACCAGGATAAAGCTCTTACAGAAGAATATATGATTTATCCAGATTAATTCAAGCAGCACTTTGCATCCACTTTTTTTTTTTTTTTTTTTTATTTATCCCCATGCTACAATCAGTAAGGTTTAACTGAATCTTATGTATTTACTCAAAAACCTGGATGCAAATTGCTGCTTCAGTTGTTTTTTTTTGAGGGGGAGGTAAATCCTATGGCTTATTTCCCACTTTGAGAACCACTTCAATAAAGTTATAACTGGCATTAAATTGTGCTAAAAAACAAAAAAACAATAATAAGTGATTGGTCCGAGCAGGTGAACAAAATATCCCCATTGTAACCGTAATGAGTAATGGCAACTTACCGGAGAATGAGCATCGATTGCCTTGAAAAAAAAAACAAACGCTCGCGCGAAACTCAGACGCCCTTCGTGGCTTCGTGACGCTTATATATATATATATATATATATATATATATATATATATATTTTTTTTTTTTTTACTCTCCCTACGCGTCGGTGCGCCTGAAAGCGCGCGGACTCACAGGCGTTAGACTTCTGAGCCACTGTGAATGATCCAGCACAAAACCGTCCCAGAGTTTGGACACGTTAGCGCGTGCTCTCCCCACCGAAACCCGAGTACGCGCACGAGATTGGATATGGACTTCGAATGACAACGGATTTTTTTTTTTTTTTTTTTTTTTACCGTTGTCATCTGACCATTTATACATGTATTTATACAAAACACAGTCTCGAGCGAGTAAAAAAAAAAAACAGGTCCGTGTCCGTGCTGGGACCATGAGCGTGCATTTATTTATTTGTTTGTTTGTTTGTTTGTTCGTTTGCTTCTAAATAAACAGGGCTGTGGAATCCGGGCCATTACATCAGCTGGGAATTTATACGCAGTGTCTATGAACCTGCCAAATCTGCGGATTTAGCGAACACAAAAAACAAATTAACAAACACACACACACACACACACACACACACACAGAGACACACACACATTCATGCACCAGATGGAAGAACAATTACGCTTCGGAAACGCACAAAAACATGCTAGTGCACGGGAAATCCTAAAATATATAAATATATATATATTTTTTATCTCCTCAGATCAGAGCAATCATCCTACTAATATCAGAGAAGTGAACCTAAAAATAAAACAGCATGGGGACAGAAAATTACCACCATAACTCAACCGTGTTACATCTACACCTTCGATTTTGGTGTAAAGACAATTACTATTACTTTTTATCAGACTTCCGTGAAAATAGGCTGCAGCATAGGCACCGTGTGGGTGGAGGATTCTGTCCATGAGTCGTTGGAACGTGGACGAGGCTCTGAATAACTCAAAAGGAAGGGTGACAAATTGGTGTAAACCAAATGGAGTGGAAAAGGCCATTTTCTCCCAAGACACTGGAGTCAAGGGTATCTGCCAATATCCCTTGGTCAAATCCTGTGTCAAATAAAAGTGAGCCGTGCCTAACTGATCGAGCAGTTCATCAATGCATGGCACTGGATATGCATCAAATTTAGACACCCGTTGACTTTCCTAAAGTCCACACAGTACCAGACTGACCCATCTGCCTTGGAAACCAAGACCACAGGGCTGGACCAGCATGTATGAGCATGGCTGTAAGCTCCTCCCATACCACTTGTTTCTTGTGTTCGGGCAAACAGTAGGGGCAGCTGCATGCCAACACCCCTGAGGTCTATGAGATCAGTGCGATCAGGGGAGGTGAGAACATGTCGGAAAATTCCGCTTGCAACTTGGCAACCTTCGTGATTTGGGATGGTGAGAGGTGGTCTCCACAGGGGACCAGGGTAGATTGAGGCGCACGTTTTAGGTTCACCTCCAGTCCCAGCTCCCCTCTCCCTGGAACTACCAAAGCCACAGGGACTGCCTCCCTCCATGGTTTAAGGAGATTGACGTGGTATATCTGTAGTTCCTCACCTCTGTCTGTTCGCCTTACCTCATAGCTGACGCCCCCAACTCGCTGTGTGACCTCAAAGGGCCCTAGTCACTTTGCAGGTAATTTGGAGCATTATGTTCGAGTTCAAGTTCAGGTGGCTTTATTGTCATTTCACCTGTATACACCTGGTACAGTACACAGTGAAACGAAACAACGTTCCTCCAGGAGCAAGGTGCTACATAAACACAGGGCTACACGAGACTACATAGAAATAAATAAGACTACTGTGCAAATGTATGCAAACAGCACAAGACAGTACAATAATTACAAAAACAAGACAATAGGCACAGTACAGGACAGTGCAGCGCTAACCAGTACACAGTCCTAGTGTGGAATAAAGTACGGATAGATTTTACAATATAATAATAATGTTGTAAATGTAAACATAACATACTAGTTAGCAACATAAATGCAGGTGGTCAATACAATATTTTGATTACAGCATTTCAGCAGCAATTTAAGAGAGAAATGTACAGAATTTGCAAAGGGAGTGGCACATACATTCGCATACACACATTACGTATATACACACACATGCACATTAACTCACCAGGCCAGACCTATGTTCATCTCCATTAGCTCAGACATTAGCTCTCTTGCCCATTTTCTCTCTCTTTCTCTCTCTCTCTCTCTCTCTCTCTCTCTCTCTCCATCAATTACCTCCCATACTTACAGCGAAACTCATTGTGTATGTGTGTGGGTCGGTGTCAGTGCAGGCTCTGGGTATTAAGGAGTATGATGGCTTGGGGAAAGAAACTGTTACACAGTCTGGTCGTGAGAGCCTGAATGCTTCGCTACCTTTTGCCAGTCAGCAGGAGGGTGAAGAGTTTGTGTGAGGGGTATGTGGGGTCTTCCACAATGCTGGTGGCTTTGATGCAGCATGTGGTGTAAATGTCTCTGATGGAGGGAAGAGAGACTCTGATGATCTTCTCAGTTGTCCTCACTATCCTCTGCAGGGTCGTGTGATCTGAAATGGTGCAATTTCCAAATAAGGCAGTGATGCACCTGCACAGGATTCTCTTGATAGTCCCTCTGTAGAATATGGTGAGGATGGGGAGGTGGGAAATGACCTTATCTCAGCCTTCCCCAAAATTAGAGATGCTGCTTGGCTTTCTCGGTTATGGAACTGGTGTTGAGGGACCAGGTGAGGT
Organism: Pangasius djambal; assembly: GCA_022985145.1. Lineage (NCBI taxonomy): Eukaryota > Metazoa > Chordata > Actinopteri > Siluriformes > Pangasiidae > Pangasius > Pangasius djambal. The sequence goes on along the minus strand of CM040983.1, from coordinate 4,889,111 downwards.
TCTCCACCAGGTGAACATCAAGGAATTTGGGGCTCTTGATGATCTAAACGGAGGAGCCAATGATGTTCAGCGGAGAGTGGTGATGACAATGACATCATCTCTTGAGCACTTGGGACGATACCCGAACTGCAGAGGGTTCAGTGCGGAGGGCAGCAGGGTCTTGATGTGGCTCATGACAGGCCTCTTGAAGCACTTCATGACAGGTGTGATTGTGATGGGATGATAGTCGCTGAGGCAGGACACTGAAGACTTCTTTGGCATGGGTGGTGGCCTTGAAGCATGTTGGAACGACGGCACGGAGATATTGTAGATGTCAGTGAGAACATCCACCAGCTGGCCTGCACATCCACTGAGCACTCAGCCAAGAATGTTTTGAGTAGAGTAGAGTTTTCCTCACATCAGCCATGGTAAGACACAGCACCTGGTCATTGTAAGGAGGGGTGGTCTTCCTTGTTCCCACATAATTCTGCACCTCAAGCCGAGCGTAGAAGTTGTTCAGTGCATCTGGAACAGAGGCATCACTGTCACAGCCAGGTGATGTGGTCCTGTAGTTGGTGATGGCCTGGATGCCCTGCCACATGTGCCGTGTGTCACCACTGTCCTTGAAGTGGCTGTGGATTCTCTGGGTGTGTGTGCACTTTGCATCTGTGATGGGACAGTTTGGGCCTTGCTTTTCTTAGGGCTGCCTTGTCAGCCCACATGCTGATGGAATTTAGGGCACACTGACCTGAGATTCACATGGTTGAAATCTCTGGCAACAATAAACAGTCTGTCAGGGTGTGAATACTGCAGATTGCTAATAGCCCCATACAGTTCACAGTGCCTCCTTAGCATTAGCACTGGGGGGAATGTACACTCCAACTCTAAGGACAGTGGCGAATTCCTGTGGTAAATAAAATGGACTGCATCTAACAGTCACAAGCTCCACCAGCGATGAGCAGTAACTAGAAATGAGTTCTTGCACCATTCCATGTTGATGTAAACACACAAGCCACAACCGTGAGCCTTACCGCACAGAGCTTCATTCCTGTCAGCAAGAAATGAGGCAAGCCTGTCTAGCTGAATGGCGGCATCCGGAACTCTGTCGCTGAGCCATGTTTCCATGAAGACAAAGACGGTCTCTAAACTCATGCCACATAGTCTGCTGGAATGAGATATAGTTCAATTTATTGTCCAGGGAGCAGACATTGGAGAGCAGGATGGACAGGAGAGCTGGATGGCTAGGGTTTGTTTTTAGCCTAGTATGGACTCGCCCTCATGCCATGCTTCAGCTTCCTCGCACACCACTTAGGACATCCCCTGGTCCCCACGGCAAGCCGAGATCACGTAGCTTCTCTAGCAGATCATCGTGCAGTTTGGTTATTGGATTAATTCTACAATGTAGCAATGTCTGGAGATGGTAGACATGAACAACAGTTTCTCTGATGTCCATGTGCCATAAAAAGTCAGGCTAGGAAAAAAATAGCACCATTTTGGATCCAGAGCAGCTGTTGTGTGCTATTGCTGCATCGCCATGTTGGATCTCTTCAAGATGTGGGTAATAATATGAGCACTTGATCTCAAGGTTACAACTCCCATAGCTGCGTGTCCCTATTATACAGCCGAGATTGGCGAGATTGGCAAATTCTCCTGTTTTACTTGCCCCAATGTGTGGAGTTTTGCTCTCTGGTCAAGAATGTACTGAATTTCACTTTTACTCTGTGAAGGTCCCTACTCCCTACTATTTTCTCTGATGATGTCTAAGATGCTGTGAGGCTTGTGACCATGTAATAATTAAAATAGGGAGAACCCCATGGAGGATTGTGGGACTTCTTGCAAATAATAGGGATTCGTGCCACCTATCCCAATTCTGAGTGTCATTTTGTATGAACTTATGAATCATATGTTTAAGAGTCTGGTAAAATTCGTTTGACCAGACCATCCTTTTGGTGGTGGTAAATCATGGTCCAAATGGATTTAATCCCCAATCATTCATACAGGACACAAAGTATACATGATATAAACGTGGTGCCTTGATCAGTCAGAATCCCTTTGCATGGTGAGATGCTGCGAAGAGGCATAGCTTCTGTGTATCAAATTGCATAATCCACTAACTAACACAGTGATGCCCTTATGCACACCATTCCAATGGACAGACAAGGTCCATACCAATTCTTTCTAAGGGGACCTCAATAAATGGAAGGGGGCACAATGAAACTTTTAGGGTGGCCAGTGGATTCACCAGCTGACATTCACAACATGCTGCACACCACTTGCATACATCACTGCAAATGCCCAGCCAATTGAAATGGGCCATTAGGCAGTTCAGTGTTTTGTCCTAACCTAGATGGCCAGCCATAGGATTATGACGAGCCATATAGAAAAGCATTTCCCTGCGGCTCTTTGGGTTGATCTCTTCCTTCATTTGAGTGTCCTGCGTCACTCACAAAGCTATGACATAGCTTTAATAATAGTAAAGTAAGGATAAGACAGTGAATTGGGATGACCATTAATTACTTTTAACTTGGTCAAAGGAGTTGATTCAGTGTGTTGTCTTGTGACTGCTCCAAAGGGAAATCCCCACAAAAGGTGGAGGGGTAGAACCCTGCCTACCCACTGAGTCTCCGTTACATGTAAGTGCAGTCGACAAACCCGGCACTGCAACTCAAAAGGGCTTTTATTGTCATTTTCACTCCTAGCTGCTTTTTCAGCACTTTTTGTCTTATGGTCTCCTCCGAAACGCACCAACATAAACACATACAGTACAGTACAGTTCAGCACAGCTTTCTCTTATGACTCTCGTCACTTATGTCCTCGCTGATGTTCACTTAAACACAGATCCCTCGTTAGTCAATCATCCACAGGTGCAGGCTCATCCTTACCAAGCTCCTCCTGACTCCGCCCTCCATTCACAAATTGGTGCTCGACCAGGCCCCTGCAGCCACAGTCTTTTTTGCAGTTTACTTGTCATTTCAGCTGAGCGTTACATTTTACGTAGTTTGGAGGGTGTCAAAAAACGTAAAGCTGTGCCGTGTAAGGACCTGGTCATTTACGGGTGATTGGAATTCATCAACATATGCATACAAGTACAGAGAAAATCAGTATTTCCAAAACTTTTGTAATATTTCTGTAATATTTCCTGCGGCAAATATTTATACACAACTATATTGAAAGTTAGTTACACGAAGCCCAATGTGTGTGTATACAATAAAAAAAAGGACACACGGTCCTGTGAAATATGCCGTATTTTTAGAAACAACAAAATAAAATAGTACTTTATTTAAGTATACACATATCCTTTTATGTAGTAAAGTTTTCTTAAAACATGACCTTTAGCTTGAGGTTACTACACGTGTTGGTACTGATAACATATTTCTGTAAAGACCATAATGGCAAATATCTAAATATCCAAATATCCAACATCCAATATCCGTTTGGATAATGTTTATCACCAGTCAGAGCATTTTCTGTATTGTTAACACTACACTCTGTCTATAGTATACAAAATATATTCAAATGTATACAAAATGCAAACGAATGTCTATAAGACACTACCTGACTGTTATTCATGAACTTTTTAGCACTTGAAGTTGCATAATGCTGTTGTAGGTTAAAAAAGAGTTTCCTTCATTTCACACATACTGTGTATATAAGTTAATTTAAGCAATGGAAGATTGTCTTACACTTCTTAATACAAATTGGCTTTTCCACAAGATTGTGGAGATTTCCTCAGCAATGTTAATACATACAGTAGTCTATGAGTGATTATTTGGCAATGTCCTCCATTGCTTTTTTCTCTGATCACTGACTCAGCTTCTCACCATCTGTTACCAGTGTGTATCATGCTATTTAGAGAGTGTGTGTGTGGAGGAGGGGGCCCCTGATACCTCTGCTGTGCTGTAACCATGCTCCTCAACTTTCTCTCAACCTGGATTATGTTGCAGTTTCCTTTTCAGATTATTTTTTATTCTAATTACTGTTAAGCGTTACAATTTCATTAGATGTACTGATGGATAAAAGAGATGTAACAAGTTTTGGAGAGAAAGTGGTTAATTTATTTAATTAAGCAATATTGCATGAGCAAGGTTAGTGTTTTATCACAAGCCGCTTTGCGAGGCCTTTAATGCAGCTGTCTTCACTTCCTGCTTGTTCTTGGGGCATTTTGCTTTCAGTTGCACCTTCATCAAGTGAAATGCAGCGCAACTGGATCAGAAGATTTAACTACTTTGCCTTAAAAAAAAGTCTCGGGTTGCTTTCAAAGTTTTGAATCTCAGCAGATAATTCATCCTACTGCTTTTTTCAGCAGTCACATTGTCAATAAATACAAAGGAACCAGTTCCACTGGCAGCCATAAGAAGAGGTGGTATGCTTTGGATCATGAGCAGTTCCTTCCCTTCTCCATACTCTTCCCTTCCATCATTCTGGTACAAGTTGATCTTTGTCTCATTTGTCCACAGGATGTTGTCCCGGAATTTGTACTGGTTTTCCACCTACTGATATATTTTTAGATGGGAGGAAACCCACATGGAAAAACATGCACATAAAACTGAGCTCAGGATCAAACCGGGGACCCTGGAGCTGTGATGCAGCAGCACTACCCACTGCGCCCATTCCCTATGGCATAAATTTATATGAAATAGTACTTAAAAAAAAAAAAGAAACAAGAAAGAAGTTTAAATAGGGAGTACAATTTATTTGAGCAACATAAAATATTTTGGATGTACTTAAGTTTATTTACCCCAACATTCCAATATTACTGTTCAAGGGAAACATGCAAATAAAATATTAAGTAATAAGAACATTAGTACTTTTTCTGTCATTAAGTAATGCTAAATTGATAAAATATTAATGAACTAATCTTTCTGGATTTGAATATCATATGTCACAAGCTGACTGCTCAATGTTTTTGCAACTGTGTTTCTTAAATGTCTTGAAATACGTGAATTTCTGTCCACACTGTGAGCAGTGATACGGCTTCTCTCCTGTGTGAATGCGCTGGTGAGTTTTGAGATTACTCTGGTAAGCAAAGCTCTTCCCACAGTGTAAGCAGTCATAGGGTTTCTCTCGTGTATGAAAGGGTTGATGTCTTTCAAGATTTCGCTTTTCATTAAAGCTCTTCCCACACTGTAAGCAGTGATACAGCCTCTCTCCTGTGTGAATGCGCTGGTGTTTTTCAAGATTTCTCTGTTGATTAAAACTCTTCCCACACTGTAAGCAGTGATACGGCTTCTCTCCTGTATGAACACGCTGATGTATTTGAAGTTCACCCTGTTGATTAAATCTCTTCCCACACTGCGAGCAGTGATACGGCTTCTCTCCTGTATGAATGCGCTGATGTTTTTGAAGATCGCCATGTTGATTAAAGCTTTTCCCACACTCTAAGCAGTGATACGGCTTCTCTCCTGTATGGATGCGCTGATGTGTTTTGAGATGACTCTGTTGATTAAAACTCTTCCCACACTGTGAGCACTGATATGGTTTCTCTCCTGTATGGATACGCTGATGTGTTTTGAGATGACTCAGCTGATTAAAGCTCTTCCCACAATGGTTGCAGTGAAATGGCTTCTCTCCTGTGTGAACTCGCTTATGATCTTTGAGATTACTCGGCTTTTTAAAACCTTTCCCACACTGTGAGCAGTGATAGGGCTTCTCTCCTGTGTGAATGCTCTTATGATCTTTAAGACGACTCAGGTATATAAAACTTTTCCCACACTGTGAGCAGTGATAGGGCTTCTCTCCTGTATGAATATGCAGGTGTCTTTTTAGAGTACTTGATTTATTAAAGCTCTTCCCACACTGTGAGCAGTGATACGGCTTTTCTCCTGTGTGAATGCGCTGATGATGTTGGAGATGACGCTGGTAAGCAAAACTCTTCCCACACTGTGAGCAGGGAAATGTCTTCTCTCTTGTGTGGACACACTGGTGCTTACTGAGATTATGGAGATTATCCTTCCCACACTTTGAGCAGTGATAGATTTCTTTCTGCATTAGTCCATGAGTGATGTTAGTGTGGAGAGTACCAGAGCATGTTTGCTCACTGTTTGCGCTTCCTGTGAGCATTACATTGTCATTTGTAATTTCTCTTGATATCAGCAGTCTCATATTTTCCTCAGAGTGGCTTCTCCTTATGTGATTGTAAAGGTAAATTTGAGATGTGTAGGAAAGCTGACACCAGGTGCAGGAGAAAAGTTTCAGCAGGGCATCATTCATTTCTGAAGCATAGAAAATGAAAAATATTAGTAACTCATTGAGAAACAAACTGTTTTAACTTATTTTAGAAACTTTGCCACATATTTTACCACAGCCGTTATGGTCTATAAAAGTTCTACAATCTCTATTAAGTTTAGTAATACTGTTTTATATTTGCTAAAACCAATTGTTAATAATAATAATAATAATAATAATAATAATAATAATAATAATAATAATAAGTTTATTTTATACAGCGCCTTTCTGCACACTCAGGGTCGCTTTACAATATGGAAACATGACAGTCGACAAAGAACAAAAGACAATAAACAAAAAATCCATGGCATGAATCAGGTCATACAGTCAGATCAGAAAAACAAGAAAGAAAAAGATGTGTTTTAAGGTGAGTTTTGAAATCCTGTAATGAAGAAAGATCACGGATTTTTGGGAAGAGAATTCCAGAGTGCCGGAGCAGAGAGACAAAAGATCAGAAATGTATGGGGAGGGGCGAGACCATGAAGTGCTTTGAAGGTGATGAGGAGAATCTTGTATTGAATACGAGAACGAACGGGTAGCCAGTGAAGTCTGTGTAGGATGGGAGTAATATGAGAGGATTACGTGAGAACCCTAGCTGCAGAGTTCTGGATATATTGGAGCTTATTTAATGTTGTGTTTGGTAGACCATAGAAGAGAGAATTACAG
>CM040983.1:4844968-4878132 GCA_022985145.1 Pangasius djambal | reverse complement strand
AAAAAAAACTTTCAGATAAAATTGGTCTACCCACATTCAGGCCAGAATGGCAAAGCAATACTGCCATACAGCACTAAGGACCTGTAGGACAGTTTAGCTGACATAAGAGTATTGTGGCATAAATATGATCTACATGGAAGAGTCATCAGAAGGAAAGCTTACCTGCAACGTCATCACAAAAGTCAACATCTGATGTACGCAAAACAACATCTAGATGAGCCAGTGCTATTTTGGAAATAAGTGCTGTGGAGTGATGAATAAAAATGGAAGTCATTGTTAACAATCTCCAAAGGTATTTTTGAAGAAATAAAGGAGCGGCATTTGATGAAAAGAACACCTTGCCAAAGCATGGGGTAGATCTGTTATGCTTTGGGGTTGTGTTGCAGCCAGTGGCAGAGAAAACTTTGCATAGGTAAATATAAGAATGGATTTCAGTAAATATCAGCGGATTCTGGATGCAAACTTGACACAATCAGCCAGGAAACTGAAGCTGAAACGAAAATGGCTTCTACAGCAGGACAATAGTTTGAAAAAAAAAAAAAAAAAAAAAACATACCTCAATATCCACCAGGAACTACTTCAAGTATGCAAGCTGAAGCTATTGAAATGGCCCTCACACTCCCCTGAACTGAACATCATTGAAAATCTGAAGGTAGATCTTAAATATGCTGTACATGCGAGACAGACCAGGAATATCTCAGAACTAGAAACATTCTGCAAATGTAAGTGACTATTCATTAAACAAGAACAGACAGACACTTAGCTGGCTACAAAAAGTGTTCGGAAGCTGTGATATCTACCAAAGAGGATCGCACCAAGCACTGATTTAGTATGGTATCCAAATTTTTGCACATGCCACAATTAATATTTCTTTTTTTCTATTTTGGTCCTATTTTTTCTATCTGCAGAAAAATTTGCAATTTGGCCAGGAGTGCCCTTACTTTTGAATACAACTGTATAAAAGATTTGAAGGTCATATGGCACAAGCTGACTGCTCTATGTTGGTGCACTTGTGTTTCTTAAATGTTTTGAAATAAGTGAATCTTAAAACTCTTCCCACACAGTGAGCAGTGATGTGGCTTCTCTCCTGTATGAACGCGCTTATGATCTTTGAGATTACCTAGAAATATAAAACTCTTCCCACACTGTGAGCAGTGATACGGCTTTTCTCCTGTGTGAATGCGCTGATGCTGTTGGAGGTGACTCTGATAAGTAAAACTTTTTCCACACTGTGAGCAGGGAAATGTCCAAATATTTTAGAAACTGCGCCTCATATTTTACTACGATCATGATGGTCTCTAAAAGTATGCAATTGCTGCTAAGTTTATTAATACTTATTTATATCTCCTCCCAATTATTTTGAGAATACTGCTTGAAAAGCAAATGAACCATGCCCTCTGTTGGCAAAAGATAATAATAACATTAGGCTGCTCTAGCAAATAAACAATAGGCTTAAACACAAGGTAGATACATGGAAGAAATAACTTCCTACAAAATAAATGTATATTCAATCATCCATCTTCAGTAAGCACTTTATGTTGGGCACGGTCCTGCATCTTTGACTTGGCACAGGTTTTACACTGGATGCCCTTCCTGACGCAACCCTCCCATTTTATCCGGGCTTGGGACCAGCACTGAGAGTACAGTGGCTGGGTTGGTTCCCTGGCCAGGAATTGAACCTGGGCCACGGTGGTGAGAGCACAGGATCCTTAGCTGCTAGACTAGCAGGGACTGGGTGCAATTGTATTGGAATAAAATGAAGAAGCAAAAGACAGAATACATCATTTTAAAGTAGGGAGCCAACTTTATTCAAGGAACATAAAATACTATAAATATACATACTGGCCACTTTAATAGAAAAACCTGTACACCTGCTCATTCATCCAATTATGCAATCATCATGTAGGAACAGCATAATGCATAAATTATGAAAATACTAGTCAAGAGCTCCAGTTGATGTCCATATCAAACATGAAAATGGGGAAAAATGTGATCTCAGTGGCTTTGACCCTGGCAAGGTCATTGGTGCCAGACAGGTTGATTTGAGTAAAACAAAAGACATCCAGTGTAAAACTGCTGAGGGCAAAAATGCCTTTTTGATGAGAGACGTCAGCAGACAATGGTCAAACTGGTTCAAGCTGACAGAAAGGCTATGATAACTCAAAAACGACTTGAGTACCAAAGCACCTCAGAAAGCACAAGCTGCCAAACATTGAGCAGATGGGCCACAAGAGCAGAAGACCAGGGTCCACACCTGTCTGCCAAGAAAATAAATCCGAGGCTACAGCAGACATGGACTCACCAAAACTGGACAGCTGAAGATTGATAAAAAGCCCAGGTTATGTTTTCTGATCTTCAACAAACTACAGAGACTGTTGTACATGCAAATCCCACGAGATCAGCAGTTTCTGATACACACAAAGAAGACAAAAATCCATATATAGATACTTGAAGATCATGTGGCACAAGCTGCCTACTCAATGTTGGTGCACTTGTGTCTCTTAAATGTCTTGAAATAAGTGAATCTCTGTCCACAGTTATGCAGTTAAATGCGGCTTCTCTCCTGTGTGAACGCGCTGGTGTGTTTTGAGATGACACTGGCAAGCAAAGCTCTTCCAACACTAAGCAGTGATATGGCTTCTCTCATGTATGAATGAGTTGGTGTCTTTCAAGATGTCTCTGTTGTTTAAAGATTTTCACACACTATGTGCAGTGATTCATCTTCTCTCCTGTGTGAATGCACTGGTGTTTTTGAAGATCACACACTTAATTAAAGCTCTTCCCAAACTGTGAGCCGTGATACGTCTTCTCTCCTGTGTGAATACGCAGTTGTCTTTGTAGAGTATATGCTTTATTAAAACTCTTATGAAAATCTGAGCAGTGAAATGGCTTCTCTCCGGTGTGCATGCCTTTATGATCTTTGAGATGACTTGTGTATAACAATTTTCCAACACTGTGAGCAGTGATATGGCTTTTCTTCTGTGTGAATGCATTGGTGTTGCCTGTAATGACAACACCATGTTCATATTTATACGTACAAAGTCAAAAGACATTATGTGTGTTAATTTGACATGGATATATGCAATGGGAGAATATTATATAAAAACAAAAGCCTTCAAATTCTTATTTACCCTCACTTTACATACACTCACTGGCCACTTAAAAGGAACACATCTGAACAGTTGTATGCAAAAGTTTGGCCACCTCTGCCCACATTATATATTTTACTTATTTTGAAGTAAATACAACTAATGTTAATGCACAGTTACTTTATATTTGATGATCTTACAAAATAGAAAAAAATAAAAGTTATAATTGGCATGAGCAAAATTTTGAACACCCTTGCAAAGTCTTAGAACTTATTTAACGCATTAGGCAGGTCAAGAATTGTCACTAAGAAAACAATTCAGAGCATAATAAAGGATAACAAGGATCTGAAAATGAAGCAAATTGATGTCTACAAAGCAGGGGAAGGCTATAAAAAGATACCAAAGCACTTCCAGCTCACAATTTACACTGTCCAAAATGTCTTCAAAAATGGTAGCTAAGGGGGAACTGTTGAAGTCAAGGCAAAATCTGGAAGACCAAGAAAAATTGGTCTGCCCATATTCGGGCCAGAAAGGCAAAGCAAAACCCCTATATAGTAGTAAGGATGTGCAAGAAGGTTTATTGTTGCTTGCACAAACATGATCTGCATGGAAGAGTCATCAGAAGGAAACCTTACCTGCAGCTTCATCACAGAAGTCAACATCGGATGTACGCAAATTAACCTCGAGATAAGTCAGAGGCATTTTGGAAAGTTCTGTGGACTGATGAAGTAAAAATAGAAGTCATTGGTCTCAAACACCAAAGGTATGTTGGGAGAAAAAAAAAGGAGAAGCATTTGATGAAAAGAACATGTTGCCAAATCATGGGGGTAGATCTATTATGCTTTGGGGTTGTGTGGCAGCCAGCGAATTCTGGAAGCAAATGTGGCACAATCCCTCAAGAAACTGAAGCTGAAAAGAAAAATGGTTTCTACAACACAACAATGATCGAAAACATACCTCAAAATCCACCATGAACTACTTCAAGAAATGAAAGCTGAAACTTTTGAAATGGCCCTCATTCTGCCCTGACTTGAACAACATTGAAAATCTGTGGGTAGATCTTAAAAATGCGGTCCATAACAGGACAGCCTAAGAAGATTTCAGAACTAGAAGCATTCTGCAAGAAAGAGTGGGTGAATGGTCATTAAACAAGAACAGGTAGATGCTTAGCTGGCTACAAAAAATGTTTGGAAGCTGTGATATCTGCCAGAGATGGTGTTAACAAATACTGATTTAGCAGGGTATCCAAACCTTTGCACATGCCAAAATGACTTTAAATTATTTTCTTTTATCTTTATTTTTTCTATGCTCATCAAATATAAAGTAACTGTGCATTAATATATACAGAAAAAAATTATTTTTAAAATGGTTTCAAAGATCAACAAAATATTTAATTTGGCCAGAGGTGGCCAAACTTTTGCATACAACTACATATAGATATGAAGATCATGTGGCACAAGCCGACTACTTCATGTTTTGCACTTTGTTTCTTAAATGTCCTGAAGTAAGTGACTCTCTGTCCAGACTGAGCAGTGATGTGGCTTCTCTCCTGTGTGAATGCGTTGTTTTTAAAATCACTCTGATGATTAAATCTCTTCCCACACTGTGAGCAGTGATACGGATTCTCTCCTGTATGGATGCACTGATGTGATTGAAGATTACTCTGTTGATTAAAACTCTTCCCACACTGTGAGCAGTGATGCGGCTTCTCTCCTGTGTGAATGCGCTTGTGCTCTTTGAGATTACCCAGAGATATAAAACTTTTCCCCACACTGTGAGCAATGATACGGCTTCTCTCCTGTATGAATACGCAGGTGTCTTTGTAGAGTTTTTTTTTTTACTAAAACTTGTCCCACACTGTGAGCAGTGATATGGCTTTTCTCCTGTGTGAACGCGCTGATGCTGTTGGAGATGACTCTGGTAAGTAAAAGTTTTTCCACACTGTGAGCAGGGAAATGTCTCTTTTGTGTGGACTCACTCGTGCTTTCTGAGATTATGCCGATTAGCAAAATCCTTCCCACACGTTGAGCAGTGATACATTTCTTTCTGATTTTGTCCAGGAGTGGTGTTAGTGTGAAGAATACTTTTTGAGCTTCCTGTGGGCAACACATTGTCATTTTTATTTTCTCTTGACATCAACAATCTCATACGTTCCTGATTGTGGTTTCTCCTTATGTGATTGTAAAGGTAAATTTGAGAGGTGTAAGAAAGTTGACACCAGGAGCAAGTGAAAAGTTGCAGAAGGGCATCATTCATTTCTGGAGTGTAAAAAATGAACAGTATTAGTAACTCACTGAGAAACTGTTTTAATTTATTTTATAAACTGCACCTCATATTCTGACCATGATGGTTTGAAAAAAGTATTACAATTGCTGTTAAGTTTATTAATACTTTTTTTTTTTTTTTTTAAATATCTGCTAATACCAATTGTTTTGAGGATACTGCTCAAAGAGCAAATGAACCATGCCCTCTGGTGGACAAAAAAAAGAAAAGAAATTCAACATTCAGCTACAGAAAAGATTACACCAAGGTCAATATATGGAAGGAATAATTTCCTACAGAATAAATGTGCATTCAATCATCATCTTCTTTTATGTTGGTCTCAATAGATCACCATGCATGAGGCTGGAATACACCCAGGATTTGTGGCCAAGTCACTTGCAAGTAGAATAAATATATGAATGCTCTTCATGTTATAGTATTGAAATGAAATGAAGAAACGAGAGAGTATATGTAATTTTAACGAAAGGAGCCAAGTTTATTCAAGGACCATAAAATACTATAGATATACATACACTCACTGGCCTTTTTAATAGAAAGACCTGTACACCTGCTCATTCATGCAATTATGCAATCAGCCAATCATGTGGGAACCGCGTAATGCATAAATCATGCAGATACAGGTCAAGAGCTTCAGCTGATGTTCATTTATAACTTGAGAATGGGGGAAAAATGTGATCTGGCATGGTTGTTGGTTGCCATACCGGCTAGTTTGAGTATTGATATTTCAGGAGATACTGATATACAATTGGTATTTGGTATCTGATCTCCTGGGATTTTCACACACAACAGTTCCTAGAGCAGTGGTTCCCAAACAACCCCAAATGGACATCAGGAATCAACACAGGCCAGAGAATCACCAAAACACAACTGCCTGGCCAGGAGCATATCTACAGTTCCCGTTGATTGTGGAAAGCCTCTAGTATAATCAAGGACACCTCACACCCCTTGCCACCACCTGTTTGCCACACTGCCATCTGGGAAACGCTATCAAACCATCAGAGCACGCACTTCCAGTTTACTGAACAGTTTCTACCCCAAAGCCATCAGCACACTCAACGCAGCACTGCATAACGCGCCCGGCATTCCAACTCCCCTTCGTTCCCCAGAGTCTGTCCCCTCCAGCTCCACACGACTCCCCCTCTAACAAGCCACTACACTACAGCCTGGATTAGTGCAATTTTATGGACATTCACTGACAAGTGCACCAAATAACATGTGCAATACACTTACCGCCAGTCGTGACCTCTAGTTGTGAGCCCCTGCACTAGAATTTACACAGATTGGTGCAAAAATAAAACTTCAGTGAGTGGCAGTTATGCAGGCAGAAACACCATGTCGATGAGAGAGATCACAGGAGAATGGCCAAACTAGTTCAAGCGGACAAGAAGGCTAGAGTAAGTCAACTAAGCACTCTAAAACCGTGGTGAGTAGAAAAGCATCTCAGAACGCACAACATGCCGAACCTTGAGGCAGATGGGCTACAAAAGACCACATCGGGTTCCACTCCTGTCAGCCAAGAAAAAAGATCTGAAGCTATAGTGGGCATGGGCTCACCAAAACCAAACAGTTTAAAACTGAAAAATCGAACTGGTGGCTTCTTTCCGATTTTTCACCAAACACTAGCGAGTATTGTACATGAAAATCCCAGGGGTTTCAGTGGTCAGCAGTTTCTGAAATAGTCAAAGCAGCCTGCCTGTACCAACAACCATATATCTAGATTTGAAGATCAGTTGGCACAAGCTGACTGCTCTATGTTGGTGCACTTATGCTTTTTAAATGTCTTGAAATAAGTGAATCTCTGTCCACACTGTGAGCAGTGATACGGCTTCTCTCCTGTGTGAACGCGCTGGTGCGTTTTGAGATTACTCTGGTAAGCAAAACTCTTCCCACAATGTGAGCACTGATATGTCTTTTGTCTTGTATGAATGCGGTGGTGTTTTTGAAGATCATGCAGTTGATTAAAGCTCTTCCCACATTCTGAGCAGTGATATGGCTTCTCTCCTGTGTGAATATGCTGGTGTCTTCGTAAAGATCTTTTCGTATTAAAACTCTTTCGACAATGCGAGCAATGAAATTGCTTCTCTCCTTTGTGAATGAGTTCATGCTCTTTGAGATTACTCTGTCGTGTAAATTTTTTCCCACACTGTGAGCAATGATATGGTTTTTCTCCTGTGTGAATACGCTGGTGATTAAAACTCTTACCATGCTCTGAACAGTAATACTGCTGCTCTCCTGTGTGAATGCCCTGGTGTCTTTGGAGATCACTTTGTTGAATAAAGCTCTTCCCACACTGCGAGCAGACATATGGCTTCTCTCCTGTATGAATACGCTGGTGTCTTTGTAGGGTACTGCTTTTATTGAAACTATTTCCACAGTGTGAGCAGAGATACGGTTTCTCTCCTGTGTGAATGCGCTGATGCTCTTTGAGCTGACGCTGTTGTCTAAAATATTTTCCACACTCTAAGCACTGATACGGCTTTTCGTCTGTGTGAATAAGCTGGTGGTTTCTGTAACTACTCCGTTCACTAAAACGCTTTCCACATTCTGAGCAATGATACGGCTTATCTCCTCTGTGAATACGCTGGTGTTTTATCAGAGTACCCTGATCAGTGAAACGTCGGTCACACTGCAAACAGTGATACGGCTTCTCTCCTGTATGAATGCGCTGGTGTCTTTGAAGATTACCATGCTGATTAAAACTCTTCCCACACTGAGAGCAGTGATATGGCTTCTCTTCTGTGTGAATGCGCTGATGCTGTCGGAGATGACACTGGTAAGTAAAACTCTTCCCACACTGTGAGCAGGGAATTGGCTTTTCTCTTGTGTGGACACACTGGTGCTTACTGAGATTATGGAGATTTATAAAACCCTTCCCACACTTTGAGGAGTGACAGTATTCGTCTTTCTGTATTCGTCCATGAGTGGTGTTAGTGTGGAGAGAACCAGAACATGTTTGCTGACTACTGGAGCTTCCTGTGGGCATCACATTGTCATTTTTATTTTCTCTTGATATCAGCAATCTCATATGTTCCTCATAGTGGCTTCTCCTTATGTGATTGTCAAGGTAAATTTGAGATGTGTAGGAAAGTTGACACCAGGAGCAGAAGACGACTTGCAGCAGGGCATGGTTCATTTCTGAAGCATAAAAAATGAAAAGGATTAGTAACCCTCAATGCGACTCATATTTCTACCACTATGTTGATGGTCTATAAAAGTATTATAATTGCAGTTAAGTTTAATAATACTTTTTATGGCTGCTAAAACCAAATGTTTTGAGAATGCTGTTTGAAAACCAAATGAACAATGCCCTCTGCTAGTGGAAAAACGTATGTTCAACATTAGGCTACAGCAAATTAAAAAAATAGGCTTATACACAAGGTCAATATAGGAATACTTTCTACAGAATAAATATTCATTCATTCATCTTCAGTGACAACTTTATGCTGGTTAGGGTCATGATGGATATGGATCCTATTCCGAGAACACCAGGCATGAGGCTGGAATGCACCCAGGATGGGACCACTGTTCCCTATAATTTTGTTTTTAATAGTATAGACTAAAAAAGCATTTATAATTTGTACTCTGTGTAGGGATGTTAAATGAAGTGTGGTTTAACACACTCTTAAATGATTATAAATGACAGCAAACAACACTAATAAAAAAAAAAACCAGCAAGCTTTAGCTTCTGAATTTGAAGATCATGTAGCACAAGCTGAATGCTCTATGTTGGTGCACTTGTGTTTCTTAAATGTACTTAAATAATTATATCTCTGTCCACACTGTGAGCAGTGATACGGCTTCTCTCCTGTGTGAATGCGCTTGTGTGTTTTGAGATTACTCTTATAAGCAAAACTCTTCCCACACTGTGAACAATGAAATGTTTTCTCTCCTGTATGAATGCGCTGATGTTTTTGAAGATCGCTCTGTTGACTAAACCTCTTCCCACATTGTGAGCACTGGTACGGCTTCTCTCCTGTGTGAATGCGCTGGTGTCTTTGAAGATGACTCTGTTGATTAAATCCCTTTCCACACTGTGAGCAGAGATATGGTTTTTCCCCCGTGTGAATACGCTGGTGTCTTTGTAAAACACTTGTTTTATTAAAAGTCTTTCCACAATAAGAGCAGTGAAATGGCTTCTCTCCTGTGTGAATGCGCTGATGGTCTTTGAGATGACGCTGTTGTGTAAAATGTTTTCCACAATGTAAGCACTGATACGGCTTCTCTTCTGTATGAATACGCTGGTGTTGTTGACAACTACTCTGGTCAGTAAAACTTTTACCACACTGTAAACAGTGATACGGCTTCTCTCCTGTATGAATGCGCCAGTGCGTTCTGAGATGACTCTGGCAGGTAAAATTCTTCCCACACTGTGAGCAGTGATATGGCTTCTCTCCTGTGTGAATGCGCTGGTGCTGTTGGAGATGACTCTGGCAGGTAAAACTCTTACCACACTGTGAGCAGTGATATGGCTTCTCTCCTGTGTGAATGCGCTGGTGTTGTTGGAGATGACTCTGGCAAGTGAAACTCTTCCCACACTGTGAGCAGTGATATGGCTTCTCTCCTGTATGAATGCGCTGGTGTTGTTGGAGATGACTCTGGCAAGCGAAACTCTTCTCACACTGTGAGCAGTGATATGGCTTCTCTCCTGTGTGAATGCGCTGATGCTGTTCAAGAGCACTCCCTTTATTAAAACTCTTCCCACACTCTGGGCAGCTATATGGCTTCTCTCCTGCGTGAATATGCTGGTGTTGTCTGAGGGTATATTGCACAGAAAATTTCTTCCCACACTGTGAGCAATGATACGGCTTCTCTCCAGTGTGAATGCGCTGGTGTGTTCTGAGATGACTCTGGCAAATAAAATTCTTCCCACACTGTAGGCAGTAGTACCGCTTCTCTCCTGTGTGAATGCGCTGATGTATTTGGAGATGACTCTGGCAAGTGAAACTCTTCCCACATAGTGAGCAGTGATACGGTTTCTCGCCTGTGTGAATGCGCTGGTGTTGCCGGAGATGACTCTGTTGTCTGAAACTTTTCCCGCACATTGAGCATTGATATGGTTTTTGTCCTGTGTGAATGCGCTGGTGTGATTGGAGAGTACTCTGGCGTGTATAACTCCTCCCACACTGTGAGCAATAATATGGTTTCTCTCCCGTGTGTATGTCTTGGTGTCGTTGGAGAGTACTCTTCTGATTAAACCTTTTTCCACACTGCGAGCACTGATACGGCTTCTCACCTGTGTGAATGCGCTGGTGTTGGTGGAGATGACTCTGGTAAGCAAAAACCTTCCCACAATCTGAGCAGTGATATTCTTCATTTTGCATTCGTCCATGAGTGGTGCTAGTGTGGAGCATACCAATGGGTATTTGCTGTGTACTGGAGCTTTCAGTGTGCATCACATTATCATTTTTACTTTCTCTCAATAACAACCCCATATGTTTTTCATGGTGATTTCTCCTTATGTGACTGTCAAGGTAAATTTGAGATGTGTAGGAAAGTGGACACTGGGAGCAGGAGAAGACTTGCAGCAGGGCATCATTCTTTTCTGGGGTATAAAAATGAAAAGTATTAGAAACTCACTGAGAAAAGAAGCAAACTAGTCCAAAGTTCCCAAAAAAAAAACCCAATATGAATTCAATAGCTTAATAAGGTCTCTCTTAAACGCATATGTGTGGGATGTTGACAGCAAAACTGCATTTTATAATCTTGGGTACTGTAACTGTACAGGTACTTCAAGGTACCATATACTGGCTGACAATAAGAACTGCCTCTGGCTGTATTTTTAATAATCCTGCTTTTCATTTACATGGAGTGGGGAACTGAAAGGAAACTCCTAAGTAGGGCTGTGGTAGATGGTTAATTGGCTCAGAAAGAAATTATGATGTGTGTAACTGGGAAAGCCACATGATCAAGCTAGCCCTTGAGAAACACAGTCAGTCACCTAATGGTCATTTAGTTTACTCAACAGACCCTGAAATAAATCCAGAGGGCCCAAGCTGGGTTTGTCCTTCACTAATTCCTACAGAACAGGTTTCAAGAATGGTCAATTTGACAATCTTTCCCAAATTCATGATTCAGCAACAAGATCCATCTGCTTAGCTGCTCCTGTCCTTTGGGAGATCAGTTAGGAGATTCAGCTCCAGACCAGTAGCAGGTTATGCCAGTTACACCTCCGGAGAAGACGTACATCCCATTTAGATGCAAGCTCACCACATACCAAGCTCACCAATACCTTGCAGCCTTGCTATTAGTAGCCTAGGCTCCACTGAAATGTACAGAGGTTTGTCAAATCTCGTTCTGTTTGTGCTCAACCCAAGGCTCCTAGACAGCTACCAACAGGAAAACTAACCCCTACTGATACCCTAAAGGCCTTGAACTCACCTCTCATTGGATTTAGTCACTAAACTCCCACAGTATGACAGAAGCATCACCATACTGGTAGTTCTCTAAAGAATGTTGTCTGATCCCACTCTCAGGTCTCCACACTGTCCACCAGACAACAGAGTCCCTGTTTCAGCATGTCTCCCATCTCCTCCTGTCTCAGGAACATAATTATGCCACTATCTAAGCATGAGTCAGTTTGAGTCTGCTTCAAATTACCTACTCCAAGCTGGAAAAGTCATAGCTTGAGACTATCATCCGGTTCTACTGGTGTTAGTTAGAATTTACTCAAACTGGTTTGAGTACATCACTGCATGGTCTAAGGAACTTCCTATATATGTCAGAGTAAACCTTGTTAGAAGCATTCATATACAACAGCCACTGCGGGCTGAAGGGTAGTGTGTAATTATAATATAAATCAGGGCTGTACGTAACCATTTGAGGAGCATTTTTTCTTCCAGAGGTAGTCGAACGCAAGGCCAAGGTGTTTGCCGTAGTCATCTTTGTACCACATCAAGAGCTCTTGTCCTGGTTTGATGGGTTGACAGCAACGATAGAGGATGCCTCCTCGATACTGGAATGCCACAAGATTCTGCTCTTCTTCATTACGTGCACAATTCACATACCTAGAAAATAAAGAGACAGACCGTGAGCAAGGGATGAGAGAGGAACATGAAGTAAGAGAGAGGAAGGGATCAGTTCATAGCAGGGGAAAGAATGGCTCCCTTTGAGTCAGCTCACTTATAACAATGGTTGTCAGTGGGATGATCCATGCAAGGAGAGCTATTATGCAGCCTGATCACTGTGTGTTTCGTCAGCAGCTTCTCTTAAACACATGATTTTGGTTGATCCAGCTTTGTGCAGGCAATCTTGGAGATTAGGACCCTTTTATTTTTTGCATGTTCACTCATGTTTGTCTGGGTTTCCTCCAGTGTCACCAGTTTCCTCCCATCTCCGAAAAACAAGCACGTAGCTGGACTGGATATGCCAAATTTAGATTCATATGGGTTATGCATAAGCATACGGCATATTCCCATTCCTTGTCTGTAGGCCCCTTATGAGCCCAGTTTGCACTCTGATTCTTGGAGAACACCGTTCCTTAATGTTGCCTAAAGGTTCCTAAGGGTTTTGAATGTAATACAAGAATTTACTAGTGTTTGGGCTTGGGTCATTGCATTCTCTTCAGTTACAAAGTGTAACTGCAGTCCAGAAAGTGCATCCCTATTCAAGATGATCTCAGTGGCAGATGTTTGTATGGCAAAGTCTTGGGCCTCCCCATCACACTTCTGTGCGTTTTTAGTACTTGGCCATTTTAGTACTTGGCCACCTCTGTGGCTCACCTTCTTGAGTTCTCCTCCTTGACTACAGCTGTGTAGTGTTTGGGTATGCATCCCATACTATTTTATGTAAAGTGACTTGACTGAAAGGGACTTAGTTTACGCAGATATACGCTGTTCACTGTGGACAAGAACGAGATACAAGCTTACACTTCTCTAAACATTAGACATAACTTGATGAAAACCTAGTGAACTAAGGGAAGGTGGTGGTGAGGGGTATATTATCTGTCTTAGACACATGAATAGATTTGTCTTCTGGCTGACAGGCATGGAGAGGTTTCCCATACTTTCTATGTTATACCTCATTTCAGCTCCTTCTGGAAACAATGATTATAAGCATAATCTAATGTTTCCCACTAAATAAAGAATGGTAAAGACAACAACTAAAATTTGCAGTATACTCCTCACCTCATCCAGTTAGAATGCATCTCTCTCTGGCCATCTATGTATTTCTCACACTGCCTGCTCCTCGATATCTACAAAAGAATGTATAATATATTATACATTTACTTTACAGTCAAGTCAAGTCAAATCAAGTGGCTTTATTGTCAACCATATATGTGTTCTAGTTAGTACACAGTGAAACAAAACAACGTTCCTCCAGGACCAGGGTGCTACATAAAACAACACAGAACTACAAGAGACTACAAATTTCTACTTAAAGTGCACATGCAAACAGTTCTAGTATGAAAGTGTCAGATATAACAGTAGTGCAAAAGAATATAAATTGCTGTGAATGTAACCATAAAATACTATGAAATAGTATTCAGCAGATAAGCTTACTATACTATATATGGACATAGCAGTTATTGGGGTAGCAGCCAGGTAGAGAGTATAGGAATGATGAGAATTTATACACAATATTTTATAAATACAGTAGCAGCAAAACACGATGTAGGTAGTAAATACAGAAATGTGCAAAAATTGCAAAGCGAGTGGGATGGTGTTCAGTTGAGTGTGTGTGTGTGTGTGTGTGTGTGTGTGTGAGTCCAGTCTCTGAGTATTGAGGAGTCTGATGGCTTGGGGGAAGAAACTGTTACACGGTCTGGCCGTGAGAGCCCGAATGCTTCACTACCTTTTGCCAGACAGCAGGAGGGTGAAGAGATTGTGTGAGAGGTGTG
Source organism: Pangasius djambal (assembly GCA_022985145.1). NCBI lineage: Eukaryota > Metazoa > Chordata > Actinopteri > Siluriformes > Pangasiidae > Pangasius > Pangasius djambal. The sequence continues at coordinate 4,863,924 of CM040983.1, read as the reverse complement.
TGGGGTCTTCCACAATGCTGGTGGCTTTGCGAATGCACCATGTGGTGTAAATATCTGTGATGGAGAGAAGACAGAGACCCTGATGATCTTCTCAGCTCTCCTCACTATCCACTGAAGGGACTTGCGTTCTGAGACGGTTGCAATTTCCAAACCAGGCAGTGATGCAGCTGCTCTGGATGCTCTCGATACTCCCTCTGTAGAACATGGTGAGGATGGGGAGGTGGGAGATGTGCTTTCCTCAGCCTTCACAGAAAGTAGAGATGCTGCTGGGCTTTCTTGGTCATGGAACTGGTGTTGAGGGACCAGGTGAGGTTCTCCTCCAGGTGAACACCAAGGAATTTGGTGCTCTTGACGATCTCCACGGAGAAGCTGCCGATGTTCAGTGGAGAGTGGTCACTCTGTGCTCTTCTGAAGTCAACAACCATCTCTTTAGTTTTGTCCACATTCAGAGACAGGTTGTTGGCACTGCACCAGTCCTTTAGCCGCTGCACCTCTTCTCTGTATGCTGACTCGTCGTTCTTGCTGATGAGACCCACCACGCTAGTGAGTCAGCAGGGTGAACAGCAGTGGACTAAGCACACAGACCTGGGGGACCACAGTGCTCAGTGTGGTGGTGTTGGAGATGCTGTTCCCGATCCAGACTGACTGAGGTCTCCCAGTCAGAAAGTCCAGGATCCAGTTGCAGAGGAAGGTGTTCAGGCCCAGCAGGTACAGCTTTCCAATCAGGTGCTGAGGAATCATTGTGTTGATTGCTGAACTGAAGTTTATGAACAGCATTCGGACGTGTGTCTCTTTTTTGTCCAGGTGGGTGAAAGCCAGATGGAGGGTCGTGGTGATGGCATCATCTGTTCAGTGGGCCGAGTGTAGAGATTGTTCAGCGCATCTGGAAGTCAGGCATCACTGTCACAGGCAGGTGATGTTGTCCTGTAGTTGCTGATGGCCTGGATGCTCTGCCACATGCGCTGCATGTCACCACTGTCCTTGAAGTGGCTGTGGATTCTCTGGGCGTGTGCGCACTTTGCCCCTCTAATGGCCTGGGACAGTTTGGGCCTCACTTTTCTTAAGGCCGTTTTGTCACCTGTTTTGAAGGCGGAGTCTCAGGTCCTCCCCAGCTCACACACCTCTGCAGTCATCCACAGCTTCTGGCTGGAGCGTGTGGTGATGAGATTGGAGACAGTGATGTCGTCGGTGCACTTGCTGATGTAGCTGGATACTGATGCCGTGTATTCCTCCAAGTTGGTGAAGTTGCTGTCGGTTGCAGCTTCCCTGAACATGTGCCACTCAGTGTGCTCAAAACAGTCCTGAAGAGCAGAGATGGCTCCTGCTGACCAGGTTTTCACCTGCTTCATTTGGAGTGTCTGACGAGCAGTCTGTATGCTGGGATTGGCATAACAGAGATGTGGTCTCAGTAGCCAAGGTACGCGCTGGGGATCTTTGTGTAAACAAGATCCAGCATGTTCTCCCCTCTCTTTGCAAAGTCCACATGCTGATGGAATTTAGGGAGCACTGACTTGAGATCTGCATGGCTGAAATCTCCGGCAACAATAAACAGTCCGTCAGGGTGTGAATTCTGCAGCTTGGTAATAGCCCCATACAGTTCACAGACTGCCTCCTTAGCATTAGCTCTGAGGGGAATGTACACTCCGACTATAAGGACAATGGTGAATTCCCATGGTAAATTAAAATGGTCTGCATCTAACACTCAGAAACTCCACCAGTGATGAGCAGTAACTAGAAAGTAGCACCAAGTTCTTGCACCATTCCGTGTTGATGTAAACACACAAGCCACCACCACGAGCCTTACTGCACATGTTATATTATACACGTGAACTCAGAGGTATCAAACACAGGTCTTGGAGGGCCAAAGCCCTTTATAATCGGTGGTTTGTGTTTAACACCCAAACCACTCACCAAACACTTTATTAGGAACACCTAATGGTCCGAGAGTCTGACTTGCAACCCGAAGGTCGTGGGTTCGATTCTCGGGTCCGGCAGGGATTGTAGGTGGAGGGAGTGAATGACCAGCACTCTCTGCCACCCTCAATACCACGACTGAGGTGAGACCCTTGAGCAAGGCACCGATCCCCCAACTGCTCCCCGGGCGCCGCAGCTAAATGGCTGCCCACTGCTACGGGTGTGTGTGCACTTGGATGGGTTAAATGCAGAGCACAAATTCCGAGTATGGGTCACCGTACTTGGCCACAAGTCACTTCACTTCACTTCACTTCACTTCACTTCACTTCACTTCACTTCACTTCACTTCACTTCACTTCACTTCACTTCACTTCAAACATTCATGCAATTATCTAATCTGTGTGGCAGTAGTGCAATGTATAAAATCATGCAGATACAGACCAGCAGCTTCATATCAACTGTCAGAAAAGGGAAAAAATGTATACCTAGTGATTTGATCGTGGCATGATTGCTGGTGCCAGACGTGCTAGTTTGAGTATTTCTATAACTGATCTCCTGGGATTTTCATGCACACCAGTCTCTAGACTTTACTCAGAATGGTTTAATAAAGAAAAGCATCCAGTGAGTGGCAAATCATGGACGGAAACGCCTTGTTGAGAGAGGTCAATGGAGAAAGGCCAGACTGGCATTCTGTGCAACTGTGGTGAGCAGAAAAGCATCTCAGAATGCACAACATTTCACACCTTGAGGTGGATGGGCTAGAACAGCAGAAGACCACGTTGGGTTCCACTTCTGTCAGCCAAGAACCGAAAGCTGAGGCTGCAGTGGGCACGGACTCACCAAAATTGGACAGCTGAAGACTTGAAAAACGTAGCCTGTTCTGATGAATCTCAATTTCTGCTGAGGCACACAAATGGTAGTGTCAGAATTTGGCACCAACAGCATGAATCCATGGACCCAACCTGCCTTGTGTCAACAGTCCAGGCTGGTAGAGGTGGTGTAATGGTATGGGGAATGTTTTCTTGGCACATTTTGGGCCCGTTAATACCAATCAATCATCACTTGAATGGCACAGCCTATTTGAGTATTGTTGCTGACCATGTGCAACCCTTCATGGCAACAATTTACCCATTTTCTAATGGCTATTTCCAGCATGATACTGCACCATATCACAAAGCAAAAGTCATCTCAAACTGGTTTCATGAACATGATATTGAGATCAATGTTCTTCAATAGCCTTCTCAGTTACCTGATCCAAATCCATTAGAACACCTTAGGGATGATCTGCAGGAATTGCATGATGCAATCATGTCAACATGGACTAGAATCTCAAAGCAATGTTTCCAACATCTTGTGGAATCCATGCCACAAAGAATTGATGCTGTTTTGAGAGCAAATAGAGACCCTACTCAGTATTAGTATAGAGTTCTTAATAAAGCGTTCAGTGAGTGTATGCTATATACAGTCCACTGAAAGTATCGGCGCAGCATGGCCAATTTTTTTGCTTTTTGCTATACACTGAAGACATTTTGGTTTGAGTTTGAAAGATGAATATGAGGCAATTCATTATTATAAGACATCTTATTTCCTGAAATTCACATCTAGATGTGTTAAACAAAGTAGAACATGGTACGCTTGGTGGCAGACAACACAATTTTTAAGTGAGCAAAAGTATTGGAACAGATAGTCTTAAATAACATTATTTTGTTTTGTTTGTCTTGCTGCATGATGAAGTTACTCCCAATTACACTGGATGCATTTCTCTATGTAAATTGGCATAGAGAATGTTTCTGTAGACATTGGATCATGAGCAGATCCTTTCTTTCTCGACACTTTGGTCTTTCTATCACTTTGATGGAGGTTAATCTTTGTTCCAGAACATTTGTGGCTCATCTCTGTATTTCTTTGTGAATTCCAATCTGGCCTGAGATACATGGCCACACCTCTGGGTATGAGAAACAAGGAGAACAATGGGGAATAGAAATATGGCAGGGACTTTAAAGACGTGCAAATGCTGGACCGCCAGCGATAGAAACTCTAAAACTATTTCCAATGACAATATTAGTTCCAAAGCACAGTAATGTTTAAGGGAATAACTAGTGTTGTGTTCAAGACCACCTTAGCCAAGGTCGACTCAAGACCAAGACCATGGCCAATGAAGTCTGATTCAAGACCAAGTACGAGAGCAGGGCAAAACCAAGATGAGACCAACACCAAACATGGACTGGTATCAAGTACCACAACACTAGGAATAAAGGAGTTTGGATCTTATCATTCTTACTTACTGACTAAGTGACCATGTCAGTAAGCACAGATTGAGAAAGCATGCAAAGGTAGAGACATCAAATACGACCCTTTTAAGCGTGCTTGTGCATTCTGAATGAATGCCAATGCAGTTATAAAAAAAGAGCTGTCCATGTGCTGTTGCAGATTGATCTGTGGTGATTCTGCTTAAGGTGAATGCAGTTGGTAACTCTTTCATTATGATCTCAGATGAGAAAAAAGTCGGCCTCCTCTTTGCAGCCAGTTCACATGTGGTGATCAGCCTAAGAAAGAAAGAGCTCCTCTCTTTGAGGGTTCATCCTGTAAAGCAGAACCTACAGAGAGACTGAACAAAGGCTGTGAAGTCCTTTTGATCGTTCATTGTGTCCTTCTGGTTGCTGTAAAAGTACTTTAGTAAAAGTGCGCCCCCTATCTGTGGTTGCACGGTACCTACACATGTTTATCATGTTCTTCGTATTTTCCAGGTTACTTGTACAACTGCACCTTTTAAGTCTAACAGGATGAAAGCCTTAGACAATATTTTTGATAGTGATATTTACTATTAACATTAGGAAATAAGTATTAAGAAACTAACTCACCACCCAAGAATAGCCACTATTCATGGCTTCCTCTCTGTCCACCAGGTCTCCCTCACATGGCCCAAAGTGTGCACCAAGTGGAATAGTCTCCCCCTTGTTGAACACCCCAAGGCCTGCATCAGGAATGTCAGACTTTCGAACCTCTAGACTGGGTGGAAGGGTTTGTATTGCTCGGTCAGCAATCCCCATGGGAACAGGGGTATCAGAAATGAAAAGAGCAGGACCATGAACTTCACACTTGTTGGTGAAGTCGGATCTGCAGTCCTCACAGTCTAGAAAGAGAAAATGCAGCAAATTAAATTCCTGAGTCCAAATAAACACATTTTTAGAATGCAAGTAGTTTTAAGAATACATTAGTATTTCCAAATGTTTGCTTGCTTTGCACTTAATAGGTTTTGTACTTGAATGTTAATACCAGTGAAACCACTAGTATTAACACCTCATGGAAATGAACACTGGGTATGAGACCAAACGTCCTGAAGAGAAAGTGCTTTTGACAGGCTGATAGATATGCTATTATTTACATGGGGGCATTGGACTGTTTCACAGACTTAGGTTAATTGCCTCCCCAATTATTAGGTGGGGAGGCACTTGAAAAATCAATATAATCCTTCAATTGCCCTTTGTCTCTCTGATGGTATCCTGTTTCCTTCAGAAAATAAACATAAGGCTGCACACATTTAAAATCCCTTTACTATCAATAACCATGGGGAAGAATAAAAAAAATAACAGCAATGCCATAATGCTAACTTTTGCCTGCTGTCTGTTGTAATGTGTAAATAGTTCAGAGCAGGGGTGGGCAACAGGATAATGTACTGTATGCAGATTCTTGACATTGACAGAGAGCTACCAGAGGCGTAAATTTAAACATTGTGTGAAATAGGCTAATTATTACCCAAATAATTACATTCTACTTATACATTTACTTATCCTACATATAACCAAACTATCAACTTGCATAAAAATAGTCTGAATCATTTATTTATGAGGCATTTAGTTATTATAGAATATAGACCTAAGCCATTCTATAATGAAATTATTTTAATTTTAACTTGAAGACTAAAATTAGGAAAATAAATAGAAGTATAAAATTATATAACAAAAGGAAATATAACATTTTCTCTACTTTCTGTATAGGTTTGGTATTTCCAACAAAAACAAGCGATCATGGCACCCTGTGTGGCTAGGGAAATGATGCGATCTGACTGGATTTCTGGATTTTGTCACTTTAAAGCTGCATGTAGGGAGAAGTTGTTTATAAATACTGTTTTATATTTAAGTGAAACGTGAGGGGAAAAAAATTGGAATAGGCCGCAGGTTATCACAGCCCTGCCGATATTCACTACAACAGCATGAGTGTGAATATGCATTTATACAACATTTCTATAAACAAGAAATTAACATAAAGTAACTGACATTCTACACAAAATATGGCCAAATATTTTGTTTGTTTTTACTCTGGCAACGAAAATAGTTCCCAAAGAAGTCACAGCTGGATAAAGCATTTGCGTGTTGCTATGCAATGCACAGACTAACTAACAGCCTGTAGTAAGCATAGTAATGGTTTCAATTAGGGCTGCACAATATATCGAAATTATTGAAATATCGCGATGTGCATATCGCAAGGGTTTGCGATAACGGAATGATTTTAATACTTCAAAAAGTTACGAAAATTTCAAAGTTTTAGGGCGATGCAGACAGCAGAGATTGCTTTCTTTTCCTCAAAAGAACCTGAAACATTTATGGTGGTTATGTCATTTTCAGTTTTTAAATATATATATATATATTATATATATATATATATATATATAAAATTTAAATTGATTTTACACACTTATAGCATTATAGTACCGCATATTGCATTATTTAACAAGTTATCGCATATCGCGTTTTTGTTCAATATCGTGCAGCCCTAGTTTTAGTGGAACAAACTATTACTAGAATTGTAAATTTATGTTGCAAACACAGACAAGAGGATTGATACAGACACTGAAATATACCAGTGCTGTTTTACATCATATCAAGTCTCATGGAACTCCGCTTGTCCAATCAAAGTAGTGGACTGGAACTAACTGTTCTGGTATAATATCTAAAAATAATGTATAATTATCTTTAAGATATCACTCAGCCATAGTTTATTTTAGGTTGCTTGAACATCTTCAACCAACAACGATGTCTTACAGAGGAACTCATCATCTTCAGGTTCTTCCTCTTTTATAGGTTTCCTCTGGAATCCTCCAGTCTGTTGGTCATTAGTCATGACACATCCTACAGGGCTTGATTTACCACCACCTAAAAGTCCATAAATTCAATTAAAAAAAAGTCAGTGGGACAGTCATAAATTAAGCACTGTTAGGCTAAAAGGTGTTACTGAGACATAAACTGGACTCTGATGTTGTCTTACAGGGATAGCCTTCATCTGCAGGTTCTTCCTTTTTTACAAGCTTCTGCTGATCCACAGGGATGACGAATACCACAGAGCTTGATGTCCCGCCATCTGAAGTAGTGCAAGTTTCGGTCTTCACATCCCCACAAAGCTAATGACCAAAGAACAATAATTACTTGGGCGGTCAAACAATAGATTAATTAGCCCACTGGGCAAGTGTAAGCCCCAGTTTGCTGGCCCATTCCATGTTTTGGTTGCCTGGAAACCATACTGACTAGGCAAAAATGTGGTAGCTAACGTAATGTAATAACATATGGCCAGCTAATTAGCTAGTTAAATTAATCAATACATAAATTAAATGAATGCATATATGAATTTCAGTGGAGGGGACAACTGTGTCACCATAATCCTGATGAAGGTATTAATGTAGTGTTTGCAACCTAATATCATCACTAAGCAATTAGCAAATGTTTAAGCTATACGCTGCAGTGTTTTCTGCAGTTGCTGAACCTACTTGTTAATCTACTGGGCAAAAACAAACAAAAAAACTAACAGCCCAGTGATTTGTCCACCCCTGTATTATTTAGCAAAAATGTATATGTAAGAATATAAAAAGAGTCTAGTCTATTTCAACTTTTTCTGTGCTGTAATTTGCCTCGTAGATTGCAAAAGTTTGCCCAAGTGCTCAGATCTGACACACTGATAACTGCATGATAAAGACTTTAGAGTATTGCGAATGACGATGAATACTGAAATGCATAGTGCAATTTTATGTTCTATGTCCAGTTCTATGTTCCAGCATCTAATGGAAGCTTTGCGCTACCTTTGGGCAGGAGGGACTACACTCTCAGGCTTCTTGCAGATGCCTGGATGTCCCTCACCTATTCTAGAGTATAGAGATCATCTCTGGTGCTAGACGTGCTTAGGCACTGAGAAGGTCAGAAGTGAAAATCATGTCGCAAAGAGAAAATGCACAGAGCCCATGTGTCTGCTATTTAGTAATAATATTCCCTCATTTTAGTTATTTATTAAATTAAAAATTCTTATTTATTAAAAAAAAAAAAAAAGAAAAGAAAAAAAAGAGAGCACTGACCTCTGCTGCTTCCATTATAAGACGTCTAAGGCGTGCAATGCTGAGAGGGGGGAGAGGCTCAGTTATAACCGGGACAATTGGAAAATCAACATGTGTAATGGAAACAATTAAGATATTTCCTCTGGTTTCTGTATTCATCAGTCAAATAAATGTTTTCATTAAGATAAATATTACCAGTAGCAATCATGGAAACCGAAGTAACCATGTTTCTAGACTTGCATCTCTATTTTCACACACTTTCCCACTGCACCACCCAACTCTCTGTTTGCTGCAAAGCTCCACATCAGTACTACTTTTTGTTTTTGCTCATAAAAATATTTGACCACACCCATCGTGGCTTTTCTTATTGAATTAATTAGGGATTTTGTTATGTTTACTTTCCTGAAGGTTTGACATTGTATAACATTAAAATTACATGCTACATACATAAAGAAAACAAATTTAGATCACAAACAAGAAAATAAAAAGAACTGCAGTAAAGTTAGTTTCATATTCAGACATTCAGGGATTTATGTTCAATAAAGCTTGAATAACATGCCAAAATATTGTAAGACTACATGTTTTGAATGTGACATCAAAATACAATCAAATACACCCATTTATTCAAAGTTGGAAACTAATGAGTAGGAGTTAGAAGAACATTTCTCTGAATATATTCCAGGGCCCGTATTCACAAAGCTTCCTAAGCCTAAAAGTTGCTCCTAGTGACGAAATGACGTTTTCTTAGAATTTCCCCTTAAATTTAGGACTAAATCTTTGTAAAGATAAAAATGATTCACGAAACATCTTAGCCCTAAAAACAGCTCCTAAGGTAAAAATTGTTAAGAGTAGAGAGGAGGACTTTTAAGAGGCTTAAGAGTTTCTATAGCAGAGGACAAAATGGCAGAAAGAAGAAATATTCTCCAAACACTGCTCTTCTGTCCAATTTGGTTTTCTTGTTCTTTTACTTCCTTCCATCTCTCTTGGATTGTTGGCTACATACCATCCAAAAGTGCAACTTAAATAGACTGTCCTGCAGTCATGTAAACTGGTAAAAGGTTTTGCTCACATCAATCTGAAACTGATTACAAGTAATAAAATCAGTATGGTAAATAAATGTAAGAACTTAAATATAGTAACTACTGCGTGGAAATTGGTTGCTTCAAACGTAGACACATTTTCAACATTTGGCTGTTTTAATTAACTTTAAGATATTTAGCCTATAACAGAAACTTTGCATAAAGTAGCCTGTATTCATGATTATACAATTTCTTAATACAAACATTTTATGATTTCACGGTCCGTTCTATTATCATATATTCTATTTTCACAAAGAGCGCATTTTAAGACCTTTACAGATAGTTTTTTTTAGCAACCAATCACAGTCCTTGAATGGCTGCGTCATCCCTAGCAACGGGGTCAACCACACCTCCTCACTAAGATAAAGGTTTTTGTACTTTCCTTACTCAGAATTGCTCTGAGAAGTTTCCTAAATCACCTTTAGTCTAGGACTCCCAGCTAGGACTGTTTAGGCTAAGACAGGAGCTCTCTGAGAGAATACTAAGAAGCTTTGTGAATACGGGCCCAGGAATCTCTGCCTGTGCCACTGTCGCTAAAGTGGGAATAGTTTTAACAACTGCCTAATTTCAGTTGCATTTTGCAACATATTTAATCTCATTTGTACTTAACATGTAATGTTTCATTTTACATAATTATAATTAGCAATACTTTATACTGAGATAATAGGAAAATGGTAACTGGATACATTTAGAAAGTGGCTAATTAGTTGCTGTTATATCAATAATCCACGCTAATCCCATGTCATCAAGATAGTTGCTGCAAGGTTGACAATGCTGCTCCAAGACAAGTTGGACAATATTACGAACCTTTTGTAGAAAATACCATACCTCATAGTTTGGACGCTAATTTTTTCTGAATTTTTGTGATTATTTTGAATGGTCTGAATATTTGAACTGTATTGCTGTGAAACAATTTGCACAGTATTGAGCAGCTTCTCTCCAGTATTTGAAAACTCTTAATGGACACTGTCAGACTTTCTGTACTTATGTAACATGTTGATAATGTTTGACTATACTGATCAAAAACAAGATGAATGACAACATGAATATGATGAAAAAGAAAATCTCTACAATATACTCTAAACCAAGATGCACAAGATGCAAAATATTATGCACTTTCTCTAGATTATACTACATCTGTTTAACTGTTACTCAATTTTAAATATTTTTTAAAAAATTATTTGGGGGAAAAAAAAAAAATAATAAAAAAATTCAGTAGCTACTAAACAGTTAAACTTATTGCTCCAAACCAAGATTTTTATATTTTACACCTTCTCTAGAATATACTACACCTCTGGCTGTCACAACTTTAACTGTTACTGAATTTTAATGAATTTTTATTTGGAAAAAAATTCAAATAGCATTGCTCCAAAATAACTTGTATAATATTATGCACTGTCTCTATAAAATACAGCACCTCTTGCTTTGACCATGTTAACTGTTCTGATTTACTCTCACTCATTTTCATGTTATCCTAATCAGGACTGCAGTCGATCCAGAGTCTATCCTGGGAACACTAGGCATGAGGCAGGAATACACCCTGGATGGGACGCCAGTCCGTCGCAGAGCACCATGCACATACACATTTATTCGCACCTAGGGGCAATTTATTTTAGACAATCAACCTACTAGAATGTTTTTGGGAGGTGGGAGGTAACTGGAGAACCCGGAGGAAACCCACACAGACACAAGAAGAACATGTACAGAAATTCACACAGGTCACCCAGGCATAGGATCAAACCCCAGCCCTCTCATTTTCACATTTAACTCTTGCTGAATTTCAATAAATATTTATTCTGAACATATTTTAACAGCTTCAGAATGGTCACGATTATTGCTCCAAACAAGTTTGTACAATATTGTGTATGTTCTCCAGAATATACTTTGGTGAATTTAAGTGCTACTGATTGAATGAATTTTTATCAGCAGAAATGAAAATCGACAGCTCCTAAACAGTCAACATTATTATTTAGACTGGGCACCTTGGTTCCACTGAAGGGAATTCTCATTTCTACACCATACTACCATATTACAAAGGAATTTCTGCTTCAAACTTTGTAGCAGCAATTTAGAGAAAGTCCTTTCCCGTTTTATCATGACAATTCTACGATTCACAAAAGCAAGTCAGTAACGAAATGCAGAGATTTCTGTGTAAGGTCCTGATTTGCATACAGCTCTGGCCTCAACCTCATCCAAAATTTTGGGATGAATTAGTACGCTGACAACAAGGAAGAACTTAATCACAGTTTCTTGTCAAAGAAAGAGGAGTAGTAGATTCTAGAGAAAGGTGCGTAATATTATACAACTTGTTTTGGAACAACAATCTTGAGTGTTAAAAGTAATTAAATATTAAATAAATAAAATTTTCTGAATAAAGATTCTTTAAAATTTAGTAACCTTTTGAAGGAAATTTTGCCTTTAATTATTGTCATCGAATTATCTGTGTCTGACTCTATGATCACTTGATAAATTTTATGTTCATTCTACCTCATGTTATGAATCACCGGTTATGCTTAGGCTGCTTCAGAAGATGCTTCAGAACATGGTGCTGTGACCCGGATTGCTAGGTAGGTTGGGCATGGAATAAAAAAATCTCAGAGAGCTGTCGGCCTGCTCCCACTGCTATCAGGGGAAGCCCAGCTCCCCCTAGAAAATCAGCTGGAGTACTGATTTTCTGACCCTTGATGAGGGCGGCTCAGAGATGCTTGTCATGGAGGGACACCCCTCTCTCTCTCTCTCTTTGTCTACACAGAGGACCTCTCAAGAACCTAAAGGTGCAGCGGTAAGGCCTGGGCAGATGTGTTGGCATTACAGGGAACTCAAATCACTTGATGGAAATGGGGGCACTGGTTCAGCTCCCCAATCAAGCTGGGAAATACCAGATAGCTGTAAGTATTTAAGGCGGTACATACCATGCACTGGTAGTTTCACACTGTAATCAAACCTCCACCCACCAAAGCCTGGTTCAAGTTGTGGCATTGGAGAGAGCATGACAGGTGAACGTGAGGTGGGTGCATGGGAACATTTATGACTATCTGCTATTGCCCATCGCTATTAATTTCCAAGATCAAAAGCAGAGCATGGAGGCAGCAGTTAGTACTAACTTTACCTATCCACTAAGTCCAGGGACAAATAGGACATATTTTAGACATTGTTAAGGGAAATGTTTCTGGATAGGTCCCGCAGTAGTGAAGCATGGTGTGGGATATGCACAGCACTGGCTGGGGAGGCATTGCCTGGGCTGTCAATGTCAGTTCTGCATCAGAGTCACATGGAGGGTGGGGAGAGCGCTGTCCAATGATTCACTGATGAACTTAATAAACAAGGTGAAGACAAAGAAACTATTTCGGAAATGGGACATGTTCCCTTGAATTTTGGTAGCTACACTGGATAAGCTATCCAACAAGTTTAAGCACCAAAGAGAAATACGTCATTTCCTAGATCTCATGCAAAAGAAAAAACAGCTTTACTCTCTACACCCTAATGAATGATGCCAAGCAATAGCAAGCCGAGTGCCTAATATGTTATAAAGCAGCTAGCCGATAGAGTACTGGACTGTTTGGGTGTCAATGGCAATGAAATGGAAAGAGGTTACAACCACCGAATGAAAGCAGATCTGTGGGTTTGTTAATGAATCAGCCACAGATCTTTGTGAGTGGTTTGACAGAGCTTTTCTGTGAATTTTCTGTGATGCTTTTCTGCCATTGTAAATAATACCAGAGGTAAAATTTACGCATGATCCATGCGGAAAGCTCTGAACACACGTACAGCTGCCTACAACTTGAGGAAAATGGTGAGGGAAGCCTAAAGTAAATACAGGGACAAGATTGAGACCCAGTTTGAGCAGGCAGATTCCAGGCATCTGTGGCAGAGCATGCAAACTGTTACAGACTACAAACCCAAGCCCCCCACCATTAATAATGGTAGTGCCTCCCTAGCCAATGAAATGAACATCTTCTATTCACGGTTTGAGGTTACCAGCACAGACCAGGAAAACCATGAGTATGAACTAGCTGGGGAAGAGAAAAGACTGGTCATTTCAGAACTGGATGTGAAGAAGGTCCTACACAAAGTTAACACCAGAAAAACATGTGGTCCAGACAACATCCCTGGACGTGTCCTAAAAGTCTGTGCTAACCAACTAGCACCAGTCTTTACCACCATTTTTAACCTCTCCCTCAACCAGAGTGTTGTCCTCACATGTTTTAAGTCCTCCACCATTATTCCTGTCCACAAAACCGCCCGTCCTGCCTCCCTGAATGACTAGCGTCCAGTAGCACTCACTTCTATAGTGATTAAGTGCTTCGAAAAGCTGATCAGAGACTATGTCTGCTCCTTCCTCCCCAGCTCCCTAGACCTGTTACAGTTTGCATTCCGGTCCAACAGGTCCACAGATGACGCCATCAACCACACCTTACACACTGTCCTCTCCCACCTGGACCAGAGGAAAGGAAACTATGTGCGGATGCTGTTTGTGGATTACAGCCCCTCCTTTAACACCATCGTCCCCTCACACCTCTGTCGGACACCGCCAGGTGGTCAGGATGGGAAACCACCCCTCCTCCAGGCTCACTTTCAGCACTGGAGCCCCTACAGTGGTACACCCCCGACGACAGTGGTGGTAGGCCTCATCACCAACAATGACAAGAAGGCCTACTTAGAGGAAGTGAACATCCTCTGCACATGTTGTCGAAATAACAATCTCTCCCTGAATGTCACCAAGACTATGGAGATGATTATTGACTATGGGAAGAAGTAGGTGAGGAACTACTGCCTCCAGTTGATGAATGGGGCCACAGTCAAGAGGGTGAGCAGCTTTAAATACCTTGGGGTCCACCTCAGAGAAGACTTCTCATGGACAACACACACAAATAGCTTGGTGACAAGGGCACACCAGCATCTCTACCATCTACGACGAATGGCCAGGTTCAAGGTCTCTCACAGGGATCTGAATGCTTTCTACACTGGGGCTGTGGCAAGTCTTCTCACTGGGAGCATCACCTGGGGCCAGAAGAATTGTAAAAGACTTTCACCATCCCAGAAACGGTCTCTTCTCAGTGCTCCCATTAGGGAAGTGCTACCGAATCCTGAGGACCAACACAGAGAGACTCAGGAAGAGTTTCTACCCTCAAGCAATCCGGCTACTGAATACGGACACTAGAGAAGTCTGCATATTACTCTACCTCACACACAGACACACAAACAGTTTGCACAAAATAATTTTTTGCACACTAAATAGTAATTCTATACACTGTACAGCATTCCTCTAAAGGCTGCTAAACTTTCTTTATCATACAGTCTACTAGATTTTATTATATTTTGCTTTTATCATGTATGTGTATATCTAGTTCATTGTTGTTCTGTTCACTGTTGCAATGTGGGATGTGGAACTAAGGAAAAATATATTTCACTACATCACATGTATGTAATATATATGTGACAAATAAAGAGCCTTGAACCTTGAACTGAATTGAATTGAAGATTGAGGCAGGGTCCCACTTCCAGTAGCTAATAAATTCATTAAGGCCGGCTCGCCATTGGGCACTAGTAACTAAAATGGCAAATTGGCAAAAGGTCATGTCAGGTTGGTGCAAACTCAGTCGGACAGTATCCATTCCACTCAGGAAGGTTCTGCTCTCATTTTTTGCCGCATAGCTCATAGTCTCAGAACAGGCCTAGTTAGGTGACAATCCAGAGCCAAGGCCAGGGAGCAGACAAGCAGGATAAATGCTAGCTGCCTTGAGTCATCAATCAGCTTCCACCATATTGATACTGTGTCTGTTCCCCAAGCTAAACAAAAATGTAGAAACTCTCAAAGTTTGTTTTAGTAACCTAATTAACATAAAATTAGATCATACTAAACATACAGCCAGCACCTTTGATCTGAAGCTAGGACTGTTAAATATTAGATTGCTTATATTTAAGGTACTTGTTGTAAATGAAACTGTTACTGATGAGGAATTTAATGTACTGTAATTAACAGAAATTTAGATTAAACCAAATAAGTATGCTCTAGATAATATAACCTCACATGAAATAAAAATAATTAGAGAGAAATAACTAACACCCTGGTATAACGATCACACTCACAAATGTAAATAGCATCAAACTAAATTGGTAGTATTCCAAATTGCATGGAAAGAGAGCCTTATTAGCTATGGAAATGCTCTTAGCACTGCTAGATCAGCACCCTCTCTCTCCACCCTAAAAGAAGATAAATAAGAATATGGGAATATTTTTGTTAATACAATAATTCTTATTTAATTAGTTGATTAGGAACACGCCCACCACAGAAGCATGCATACCACCGGTACATAACAGCAATGATTTTATGAATTTTTTTTTCAATGACAAAATTGAAAATATTAGGCAAAAATTCAGACAATCTGATAGCTGACCATGTAGATCAGCATGATCAGATCAGCAATTTGAATCCTTTACTCCCCTCCACAAGACTGATAATATATTATCATAATATTCTCCTAAATAGACTAGAAAATATTCTTGGAGTTAATGGAACAGCCCTCTCCTGGCTCATGTCTTCTTTGACTGACCGTTATCAGTTTGTAGATGTAGCTAAATTATGACTTTTCTAGGCATACTAAAGTATACTTTGGTGTTCAACAAGGGTCTGTTTTAGGCCTACTGCTCTTTTCTCTGTATATGCCACTTCTGGGTAGAATTATTTGTGAATATGGTATTAGCTTCCACTGTTATGCTGATGACACACAGTTATATGTTTCAGCAAAGCAGCCTAATAAAGTTAAGGAATGTGTAAAGGACATAAGACACTGGATGCTGAGTAATTTCCTCCTACTTAATTCTGATAAGACAGAAGTAACAGTAGTAACCCTGGATGGCCTTTCAGTTACACCATTTGCAGCAGTATAAGACCTTGGTGTGATTATTGACTCCAGTCTCTAATTTGAAGTTCATGTAGATAATATTACTATGATCACCTTTTTTCATCTCTGAAAAATTGCCAATATAAGAAATATAATGTCACTACATGATGCAGAAAAAAAAAAACAGTTCATGCTTTTGTTACCTTTCGGTTGTACTATTGTAATGCCTTACTGTGTGGATGTTCCTGTAGGTGCATAAACAAGCTCTAGTCAGTCCAAAATACAGCAGGCAAAGTCCTTACTAGAACCAGGAGACGTGACCACATCACCCTTATCTTATCCACACTGCATTGGCTCCCAGTAAAATTTCACATTGATCATAAAATACTACTAATGATGAATAAAGCACTGAATGGTCCCACACCTCAGTACCTGGGTGAACTTTTGGTCTTTTATAATCCACCAAACCTGCAGTGATCAAACTGTGCAGGCTCTTTGTTGGTTCCTAGAATAATGAAGGCTTGGGGCATGGGGCAGAGCTTTCTCTTACAAAGACCCACAGTTATGGAACAGCCTTCCAATTAGTGTTCTGGACTCAGACACAGTCTCAGTCTTCAAGTCTAGGCTGAAAATCTATTTGGTTAGTGAAGCCTTTTGTTAGGTAAAGGTGCAGATCTAGAAGTTTCATGGGCATAGAGTAATCCGGTAAACTGGGATGTTTGGTCACCTCACACTCTCAAGCATTCACTCAGGTTTGTTGAGGTGGAGTGGCTGGCTGCTTTATGTCCATGGGTACTCTTATGCCTGTGTTACCATCTGGCTCTCCCTTTTAATTAGCTAGTCTTGCCTCCTAGCTATTCCTGCCAGAGTCCCTGCTTGCCCTCTGCAAACAATATATAGCTTCTTTAACCATTACAGGACAAAATCATACCCAATACTCTGTGTTCTCTATCTCTCCTACATGTTACTCCTGCTGCCTGATGAGATACTAGTGATCCTGATTCCAGCCCTCTGGACCTGCCTGATCCATCTTGATGCTTTACTTCTGCTTGGAGCCGTCCTTCACCCAAAAGGAGTGTTCTTACTTGAATAGCCTAAAGACTACACTTGCTAAAAACAGTTTCCGATCAAGTCTCAACCACTGACAAGTCGATAATTTCACTTTGATACTATAGACTTAAAACACTAATGAAATCAGAAATGACTCTGATGCTCATACTCAAGTTCCATTCAATACACTTAGCACTGCCTGACTCTATATTATACAGTTATAGAAGAAACGTGATTCATAACCACACTATTCAATGTCACCAAGAGGGGGAAGGGTTCCCATTTGAGTCTGGCTCATCTCAAAATTTCTTCATCGTGTCGTCTCAGGAGTTTTCCTTGCCACAGTAATCTCTGGCTTGTTCATTAGGGATAAATGTAAATCTATATCTGGATTTTTGTGAAGCTGCTTTGTGACAATGTCCATTATTACAAACACTATATAAATACATTTTTATTGAATCAGTTAGGATCCTGGAGGATGTTCTGGGCGTGCTAGAGACAACTGATTGCATGGAATACAAGAAGAGACACATGATACTAATCGGTAGTTGCTAAAAAAAAAAAAAAAAAGTATACCATCTTTGTAGTGTATTCTAGAGAAGGTGCACAATATTGTACAGGTTGTTGACTGTTCACAAGTTATTGGACTCAATATCTTTTTGAGGCATTTCCCTTGACCTTTTAGAAACTTTTTTTTTTTGGTTAAATAAAAATTCTTTAAAAATTTTTAACAGTTAAGCTGTCAAAACTAACATGCAGTAGTTTCTAGCAACGGTGTCTAGTATTGTTTCTATTATGCATGATTTGCCATCTGAAGTATTTGGATTTTTTCCCTAAAATTATACATTCTGTATGTGTATGATAACCCTTTTTTTTTGCTCTTTGCAAAAACAATTTTCTGGATGTTCTCTATAAATCACACCAGTAGTACAATTACATTGCAAGAGATACTAAGGATACAGTAGATACAACTTACCCATCTCAATAAAATTGTCATCTTGTAAAAAAATTAAAAATAATAAACTGCTGGTACATGCTAATGACATAAATAAAATGAATTACTTTACCCTTACTTGGACAGGATTAAATTTGGGGTCTTAAGGTAATTTCCTATTTTACAGGGATACTCTGCGTTTTTACTTCCATCTGGATCGACCATGTTGGTGTTTCTTTCAGTCCTCCTCTGAGAAAATTACATTTCAAATTACATACTGTTTTTCGCCAAACTTTGCGATCATCTGATAATCTTATTCCCATCCGGATACATATGTCACAGGTATGTGATTTTCTATGTCGATTTCATCTTGTATTGGAAAAAAGATGTTTGACTACTGCAACTTGCCATATTAGTCTTGGAATGAGCAAATTAGTGACCCAGATATTAAACACTTCCCGAAGCGCAAAACGAAAAATGGATGTTTCTCGTATACTTTGTGATTACTGTTTTATTGTATTTTCAAATTGTCACTGGAACCGTGGTTCACTCCAAACTGAAATAAGAGTCAGCATCCCTTCTCTACTCCAGTGCCTTTTAGACCACTTGAATACCTTGTTACACTATATTACCAAAAGTATTCGGTCACCTGCCTTGACTCACATATGAACTTAAGTGCCATCCCATTCCTAACCCATAGGGTTCAATATGATGTCGGTCCACCTTTTGCAGCTATTACAGCTTCAACTCTTCTGGGAAGGCTGTCCACAAGGTTGAGGAGTGTGTTTATAGGAATTTTTGACCATTCTTCCAAA
>CM040983.1:4828439-4841407 GCA_022985145.1 Pangasius djambal | reverse complement strand
ATAATAATAATAATAATAATAATAATAATAATACATTTTATTTATAAAGCACTGTATATAGTAAAGAGGGGACAACATGGCACCATTGACTCCCATTGTGAGGTTTTTGAAGCCGAATTTTGGTTGAACTGAAAGTCGCCATCATGATTGAGTTTGCACAGTAAGTCAAAAAACACGCAGTAGATAAGACCGGTCGAACAGCAGTCACCTCTCGTCCATCCATATTGGCCCCTTCTTCATGCTGGGAGCACGCTCGTCAAGAGATACAGTCCCCTCCGAAAATATTGGAATGGCAAAGCCAATTCTTTGCTGTACACTGAAGACATTTGTGTTTGAGATCAAAAGATGAATATGAGACGATAGATCAGAATTTCAGCTTTCATTTCCTGATATTTACATCTAGATGTGTTAAACACCTTAGAACATGGCACTTTTGGTGGCAGACCACACAATTTTTACGTGAGCAAAAGTATAGGAACAGATAAGACCAGATAGCAAATAAATAGATAGTAAATAGCACTTTATGTTTGGTTGCATATTTCTTCTGTTGTGATGCTCTTCCAAGCTTGTAGTCAGTTATTGTTTGTTTTGGGTTGGGGGGGATTGGGGTGTGAAATGTGAAATGCTATATGGAGTTAAGATCTGGTGATTGACTTGGCCAGTCTAAAACCTTCCACATTTTTCTGATGAAGTCCTGTGTTATGTTGGCAGTGTGTTTTGGGTCATTGTCTTGCTGCATGATGAAGTTCTTCCCAATTAGATTGGATGCATTTCTCTATAAACTGGCACTGAGAATGTTTCTGTAGACTTCTGAGGTACATCATCAATAAAGATTGGTGAGACCATTCCAAAAGCAGCCATACAACAATATTTGGTAGAGGTTAATCTTGTTTCCAGAACCTTTGTAGATCATCTCTGTATTTCTTCTGACTTTCTGATTCTTACTGCTAATGAGTGGTTTGTATCTTGTGGTATGGCCTCTATATTCCTGTTCTCAAAGTCTTCTTCAGACTGTGATGCCTGCACCCCTGCCCTGTGGAGGTTGCTGGTGATATCACTGGCTGTTGTTTTTGGGTTTTTCTTCACAGCTCTCACATTTCTGTCATCATTTGCTGTTGTTTTCCTTGACTGACCTGTGCAATATCTGGTTGTTAGTACACTATTGGTTACTTTCTTTATCAGGACATTCCAAATTTTTGTATTGGCTCTGATCTATTTTCCCTCTTTTCTCAGCTTCAGAATGGCTTGATTCTTCTCCCAAAGACAGCTCTCTGGTCTTTATGTTGGTTTATCCTTTTTAACAACAAATTCAATCTTCAAAGGAGAAACCCAGGGCTCAGACCAAAAGCAGATTCAGAGCTGAAATGTTATTTCATCTCACTGCGTACTGTATATTGTATATGGTTTTAATGACAATAAAAAATCTACTTGACTTGAGACCCATTCAACCAGGTTAACAAGACATATTCACAGGCCCGCTGGTCAGCTAGACAGTGGGGGAAGTGAAATGCTCAGAGGAAGTAGCTATGCTGGCAGGAGCATGAGAGGTGAGTGCTGCTATTTAGCAACAACACAGACCAGTTCATAGAGCTAACTTGTGAACAACACAGTGAGTGAAGCTAATAAGGCTGGCAATGCAAAGGGTATTTGGCATGCATGCGCACAGACACAAAAAAAAGTATACAGATGATTCTCACCATCCCTGTCAGAATTGATCCAGATAAGAAATAATACAGTTTAAGATCATGTTTTTTTGTTACATTCTTTTATGAATGTCTTGCACAAACATTCTTGCACAAAAACAGCGATGATAAATGGTGAACTGAGTAAAAAAAAAAAATCTCTGCTCCATGCTAGCCAAAAAAACAAAACAAGCTTATACAAAAGGTTAATATACAGGAGAAATGTCATATGAAATAAATATATGTACATTTATTTATGTGTAGTAGTATTGAAATAAAGGGAAGAAACAGGAGAAATAAATTTGTTCAAGGAACATAAAATACTACAGATATATGACTTTGAAGTTTGTGGTGGAAATTATACTTAAAAACGCAGCATTAACATAAATTAACATTAAATCTCTTTGCATTGCTAGTTGCAAACAACTGAGTAACCTCAGGGATAAAGAGCTCATCTCCACTCTCAGCAACCATTTCAACTATCAATTACTCCAATTACTCCAGCCTCAGAACCTCAGTGCTTGCACAGCTGCTGAAGAACCTTTGTCATAAATATCCTGTTACACTGTAAAATTTGTGTACTATATTATATTGTCCCAAGCATGTATCATTGTTGCTAATTTGAGATCAATAATAGCTCAATTTTACTACTTTGATATATAATTTAAGCTAATCATGCTTTTTGTTCTACTTTAAATTGTCTGGTCTACACTAGCGCACTTGTGTGTCTTAAATGAATTTACAGAAGTGAATCTCTGTCCACACTGTGAGCAGTGATACGGCTTCTCTCCTGTGTGAACACGCTGATGTTTTTGAAGATCACTCTGTTGAATAAAGCTCTTCCCACATTCTGAGCACTGATACGGCTTCTCTCCTGTGTGAATGCGCTGGTGTCTTTGGAGATCATTCTGCTGATTAAAGCTCTTCCCACACTGTGAGCAGTGATACGGTTTCTCTCCCGTGTGAATGCGCTCGTGTGTTTGGAGATGACTCTGTCGATTAAAACTCTTCCCACACTGTGAGCAGTAATACGGCTTCTCTCCCGTGTGAATGCTCTTGTGTCTTTCAAGATACCTCTGCTGATTAAAACTCTTCCCACACTGTGAGCAGTGATACGGCTTCTCTCCTGTGTGAATGTGCTGATGTTGTCGGAGATGACACTGGTTAGTAAAACTCTTCCCACACTGTGAGCAGTGGTACGGCTTCTCTCCTGTGTGAATGCGCTGGTGTTGTCTGTAATTACTCCCGCTATTAAAACTCTTCCCACACTGCGAGCAGTGATACGGCTTCTCTCCTGTGTGAATGCGCTGGTGCTGTCCGAGATTACGCTGGTAGGTAAAACTCTTTCCACACTGTGTGCAGGGAAATGGCTTTTCTCTTGTGTGGACACACTGGTGCTTACTGAGATTATAGACAGAAATAAAATCCTTCCCACATTTTGAGCAGTGATACAGTTCTTTCTGCATTTGTTCATGAGTGATGTTATTGTGGAGAGTATCAGACCATGTTTGCTGAATAGTAGATCTTCTTGTGGGCATCACACTGTCATTTTTAATTTCACTTGATATCAACAGTCTCACATTTTCCTCAGAGTGGCTTCTCCTTATGTGATTGTCAAGATAAAACTGAGATGTGTAGGAAAGCGGACACCAGGAGCAGTAGAAAAGTTGCAGCAGGGCATCATTCATTTCTGGAGCATAAAAAAATAAAAAGTATTAGTAACTTAATGAGAAACAAACTGTTTAACTTATTTTAGAAACTGCCACATATTTTTACCACTGTCAAGATTGTCTGTAAAAGTGTTACAATTTCTGTTAAGTGTAGAATTATTTTTTTATATACATTTTTATGTGTTAAATCCTTTTGTTTTGAAAACAGTTTGAAATGCAAACTGTTGGCAACATTAGGCTACTGCAAAAAAAGGCTTTTACTCAAAGTCAATATACAAAAGTAATAACTCCCTACGGATTACATATTCATTTAATCATTCATCTTCAGTAACCACTTTATGCTGGTCAGAGTTACAATGGATTTGGATCCTACTCTGGGAGCACTGGGTCTACGGCTGGAATACACCCAGAACGGGAGGCCAGTCACTTGCAGCGGACTAAATGTATGAATACTTCATGATATATACAGAACTGTGCAAAAGCCAGAGACCAACTTTTTGTTTTCAATCAAATGGCCATTCAGGACTTTTATTTATTTATTTATTTTTTAACCGTTATTTATTTCGTGGCAAACGACGATGATGGGAAAATGCACAGTACATTAATTCCATGTCCAAACATCCACAGTACATAATCATGCAAGTCAATATTAAAGTTCAGTAAAGATCAAAGCCACTGAGACTATCGTGGTCATATCTGTTCCCCACCCTGAACTAATACATACACCATTCAATGCTGTGGGGAGCCATCAACCTGTCAAAGCAGAAACAGACAATAATACAGTAGTTCAGATATACAATATCTAATTTCTGGATTTGAATTTAAGGATATATATTTCTGGATTTGAAGATAATGTGGCACAAGTTGACTGCTTTGTGGTGTTGCACTTGTGTTTCGTAAATGGACTTAAATAACTGAATCTCCATCCACACTATGAGCAGTGACAGCTTCTCTCGTGTGCAAATGTGCTTGCATGTTCTGAGATTATTCTGGTAAGCAAAACTCATCACATGTTGTAAGCAGTGAAATGTCTTCTCTTCTGTATTAATAATTGACTGAATATATTAGTGGACAAGATGTGGCCATTGACTCCCATTGTGCGGTTTTGAAGCCTAAATTTGGTCAAATTGAAAGTCACCATCTTGATCGAGTCTGTGCAGAAGGTGAAAATCGGAGCCAGAGTTTGTGCAGTGGACACAGCATTAATATTATGACATCTAGCTAGCAGGCTAATATTTCATCTTCCCCTCATAGTGTTTCAGTTTGTCGGTGTTATCAAACTAGTTAGCTAATTAATAAGCTAGTATAAGCATCACATGCTGGATAAACCGCAAAGAACTTCCAGAAATAATTTGTGGACATGTAACTTAAAATGCAAGTTTGGCTTGTTTTCCTTTCCCTTAAATGGGAATTGGAGAGGTTAAAGATTGTACTGCAGCCAGCCACTACAGGGCCTCAGAGACATATTGGCTTCACTTTTAAACATCTGTTATGACATGCACATGTCCCAGGACCATTTAGAGGTAAGCTCATTACATGGGTTGCCATAACAGCCCAGCCTGTCAGATTGCTACTGATGGCCTAGTTTCCAATGGAATGTATAGAAGATTTGTCATGTCTTTTTCTGTGTATGTGCTTAGTCCAAGACTCCTAGACTGCTACCACTAGGAAAACTGGAACCCCTATTGGTATCCTACGGGCCTGAACTCACCTGTCAGTGAATTTTGTTACTAACTTCCCACAGACTGACAGAAGATCACTATACTGGCAACCCAAATGTCTCCCTAATGCCTATCAGAGAGCAGAGCGCCTGTTTCAGCATGGGTCAGTAATCTTCTGCAAGGCAGAAAATTCAGAGCTTGAGAGCAATTTGCAAAGCTTTGAGTATATTACTGCATGGTCTAAAAGTTGAGGATTGCCTATGTCAGAGTAAACATTGTTAGAAGTATTCATATATAATAGCCACTGTGAGCTGAGGGTAATGGATAATTCTAATATAAATCAGGGTTGTACATAACCATTTGAAGAGCACTTTTTCTTCCAGAGGCAGTCGAACGCAAGGCCAAGGTCTTTGCCATAGTCATCTTTGTACCACATCAAGAGCTCTTGTCCGGTTTTGATGGGTTGACAGCAACAGTAGAGGATGCCTCCTCGATACTGGAATGCCATAAGATTCTGTTCTTCTTCATTACGAGCACAATTCACATACCTGTAAAATAAAGAGACCGACACTGAACAAAGGATGGTAAAGGAATGTGAAGTAAGAGAGAGGGAGAGATCAGTTCATAGCAGGGGAAAGAATGTCTCCCTTTGAGTCAGTTCCCTCATCACAATGCCTGCCTGGATGGCACTAGGATGGTCCATGCAACAAGAGCCATAATGGAATCTGACCATGTGTGTTTGTCACCGGCTGCTCTCAAACATGTGATGTTGGTTAATACATCTTCATGCAAGCAACAATAGAAGAGAATCGTTGCGGTACACTACATGGCCAAAAGTATGCGGACACCTGACCATCAGAGCCATGTGTGGTTCTTCCCCAAACTGTTGCCACAAAGTTGGAAGCACAGTATTGCCTAGAATGTCTTTGTATGCTGTAGCTTTAAGATTTCTCTGCCCTAGAACTAAGAAGCCCAAACCTGTTCCAGCATGACAATGCCCCTGTGCAAGCTCCATGAAGACATGGTTTGCCAAGCGTGGTATGGAAGAACTTGAGTGACCTGTAAAAAGCTATGACCTCAATCCCAGTGAACACCTTTGGCATGAACTAGAACACAAACTACATGCCAACCTTCCTCGTCTGACATCAGTGCCTGACTTCACTAATGCTCTTATGGCTGAATGAGCACAAATCACCACAGCAACATTTGAAAATCTTGTGGAAAACCATCCCCGAAGAGTGTTATTATAACAGTAAAGGGGGGGCTACATCTGCAGTAGGATGTTCAACAAGCACATAAGGGTGTGCTTGGTCAGGTGATACTCAGTGATTCTCAGGTAACACTGCACCTTAGTGCTGTCTAAAGTTACCTAAAGGTTTAACTGAAAACTAGAATTCACTGCCATTTGGGATTAGGTCCTTGTCCTCTCCTCCACTTGATTCCTGGAAGCATGGAAGGCTGCATATATTCTGTATTCACATTCTGTTCTGCTAATTCGTTCAAACAGTTCATTCTACCCCTACACTGTGGAGGCCATTTTCCCAGCATACGGCAGCAGTCAATACCTAGAAAAGCGTTCAACAAGAGGTGACTGCATCTTGGGCTCTGTTCAAGATGAGGTCTGTGGCAGAGGTTTGTTTGGCAACCTCTTGGGCCTCCCCTCATACGTCTGCACTATCAGTGCTGGTCATTTTGACTACATCTGTGGCTCACTTCATGTTCTTTGGTGCCTCTCTGTGAGTACACAGATGTATGGGGCATGGGTATGCATTCCATACTATGTTATAGTGAGTGACTTGACTGAAAGGGACTGTTAGATTATGTAGATTATCCACTGTTTGCTGAATGACAAGAATGAGATATAAGCCTAGGTTAATTTACACAGTAGTCATAGCTTGATGAAAAGCAACCTGCTGCACTAAGGGAAGACAGTGGTGATGAGGGGTACATCATGTTACTTAGAGGCAAGAATAGATGTGTCTTCAGGCAGACATGCAAAAGAGTGGTATTCCATATTATCTGTACTATACTTCATTTACTGTCCTTCTGGGAACAGTGGTTATAGATATAACCTAATGTTTTCCACTAATGAATTGTTAAATCAACAACTAAACAAATACCCAACAGAGTGCAGCCTTGCAGTGTATTCCTCACCTCATCCAGTTAGAATGCATCTCTCTCTGGCCATCTATGTATTTCTCACACTGCCTGCTCCTGGATATCTACAAAAGAATGTATAATATATTATACATTTGAGTTATATACATAAACCCAGAGGTATACAACTCAGGTCTTTGAGGGCCAAAGCCCTTTATAATCAGTTTGAACACCCAAAAAATTTATGTTCTAAAGTCTTTCATAAATGAGTTGATCATCTTAATAAAGTACATTAAATGAGGCAGTCTACTGGGGTCCCTGGAGGACTAGTGAATAGGCCATGGTGCTCTCACTGCAACGGACAGGGTTCGATTCCCAGACAGGGAACCACACGACAGTGCACTCCCAGCACCGGTCCCAAGCCCAGATAAAATTGGGGAGGGTTGTGGAGGGAAGGGCATCCAGCGTTAAAAACTGTGCCAAATCAAATATGCGGACCAATGATCCGTTGTGGCGACCCCTGACAGGAGCAGCCAAAAGTAGAACAACAGCAAATGAGGCAGAATACTAAAGCCTGTAGTGTTAGAGCTCCCCAGGACTGGAAGACTAGACAGTTGCACTTACTACAAAATCCCATTAAATCAAAGAGGGATACAAGAACAAATATAACACACCATACAATACAGTTCTATTAAAGAGTATGAAGGCGAAACTGGTCTGTTGTTTGAGACAACCATACTTAAATGTGCTTTTTTGTGCATATTTCACATCCAGGATCACTTTTTTGAAGTTATATAACCTATACAAACAAAAAGAGCCATCTATACTTAAAACAGGAATATCTTAACTCGCCATGCTGCTCAGCAGAGGGGATCTCAGTAACAAGTACACAGGGTACACCAACATTCAGATTTCTGTGTGTGTGTGTGTAAATGGTAAGAAGGACATCAGTTAAAGAAGAAACACAAGAGGCCAAAGTAACTCTCGACATGATGATGTTGACCAAAGAACCTTTTTCCACATGTTTGTGGAGTCTCCAAAATGTCTTTAAGCAAACTGCAAACAGGGTTTCATATGCTCCTTCAGAATCATCGCTGACCTTATGGTTGCTTTCCTGACTAACAGCCTGACTTTTGGTGGATGGCCTCGTCTAGGCTGACACACAGGTTGTGTTTGCCACCCCAAGTCATGCTTTGTATGAGAGTCCTTTCGATGTTTTTGTGGACATCAAAGGAGCTGTCATGTACCGTTTACTGTTAAAGATTTGCTTGTATCCATCACACTCCTCAAAGTGTCCTATATATAAGGTTAACATCATATAAGGACAAGTCACCGGAGGAGAAGACGCGACCCAGACCTTTGGTTCTTTTGTGCCTCCAGGCTGAAAAAACACAGTTTACACTTGCATGCAAAAGTTTGGCACCCCTGGCCATATTTTGTTGATTTTTTTTTAAATGAAATGAAGTACACACACCCTCTGCATCAAACTATTTTAAAACATAAAAAATGTTCTGCAAATATTAATGCACTGTTATTTTATATTTGAAGAACTTAAAAATAAGAAGAAATAACATAGTAATTCTGGCATGTGCAAATGTTTGGACACTCTACTAAGTCAGTACTTAACACCCACTTTAGCAGAGATCACAGCTTGCAAGCCCTTTTTGTAGCCAGCTGGGAGTCTTTCTATTCTTGTTTAATGAAGTCACCCATTCTTCCTTGCAAAACATTTCTAGTTCTGAGATATTCTTGGTCTGGCTTGCATGCACAGCATGTTTAAGGTCTACCTATGTATTTTCAGTGAAGTCAGGGGAGTGTGAGGGCTATTCCAAAAGCTTCAGCTTGCATTTCTTGAAGTAGCTCATGGTGAATTTTGAGGTATGTTTTGGATCATTGTGCTGTTGTAAAAGACAATTCCTTTAGTTGTGTGACTGTGTCACATTTGTTTCTAGAATTTGTGCATGTTTACTGGAATCCGTTTTTCCATCCACCTGTGCAATGTTTCCTGTGCCTCTGGCTGCCACATAACCCCAAAGCTTAACATATTCACTCCCATGCTTAACAGGTGACAAGGTGTTCTTTTCATCAAATGCCACTCCTTTTTTCCCCAAACATACCATTTGTGATTCTGGCCAAAGAGTTCAATTTTCATGTCATCAGTCCGCAGCACTTGCTTATCTAACCATTGTTTTGCATACATCAGACATTTACTTTTATGTTGGGGTTGCAGGTAAGGTTTCCTTCTGATGACTCTTCCATGCAGACATTTGTGCAAGCAACACTGCACAGTTTTGCTTTGCCATTCTGTTCAGCATATGGGCAGTTTTATTTGAAAGTTTTCTTGGTTTTTGAGACAATGTTCATTGGTAAAAGCGCTATACAAATAAAATTGAATTGAACTGAATTGGTCTTCCAGATGTTGCCTTGACTTCCAAAGCTCCCCTTAATGACATTTCAGACAGTCGAAATCGTGAGCTGGAAACATTTTGATGTCTTCGTATAGCCTTCCCCTGCTTTGTAGTCATCAATTAGCTTTATTTTCAGATCTTCAGTCACCTGCTTAGAGGAGGAATGGTTGTTGCGTGCCAACACAAGGTCCGAGAATTTATTACACTCTGTAACTGGTATTCCTTATGACAATTCTTGGCTAGTCGTAATGAGTCTATTAAGGCTTAACAAGTTAAAAAAAAAAAGTTCTGAGACTGAAAGGGTGTCCAAACATTTGCACATGCCTCAAATCCTTTTCTATTTTTTTAAGTTGTGTTTACTTCATTTCATGTCAAAAATAATAAAATATGTAATCTGGCCTCAGTTGCATACAACTGTACATTTATTATTAATATTAGGAAATATGTATTAAGAAACTAACTCACCACCCAAGAATAGCCACTATTCATGGCTTCCTCTCTGTCCACCAGGTCTCCCTCATAGGGCCCAAAGTGTGCACCAAGTGGAATAGTCTCCCCCTTATTAAACACCCCAAGGCCTGCATCAGGAATGTCAGACTTTCCAACCTCTAGACCGGGCGGGAGGGTTTGTATTGCTCGGTCAGCAATCCCCAGAGGAACAGGGGTATCAGAGATGAAAAGAGCTGGACCGTGAACCTCACATTTGTTGATGAAGTAGGATCTGCATTCCTCACAATCTGGAATGAGAAAGACACAACAAAGGAAATTCCTGAGTCCAAATAAACACAATTTTAGAATACAACAAGAGTTAAGGCCAGGTATTTCCATCAATAACGAGTGATCACGGCACCCCATGTGGGCAGATGTGAGATGTGGACTTCTGGAGTTCTTAAGCCACACTTAGACAGAAGAAGCTTACAAGTAGTATTTAATATTTGGGTGCAGCTACTGAAATGTGTGGGGAAAGAGAATGTGAGCAAAGTGGGGGAAAAAAGGAAACCAGCATGATTAGTGAAAAACAGACGACCATGACAAATTTCTTATAAACAAAGTCTTACAAGTCTTACATAAGAATGTTATTATTGTTGGAATAATAATCACAATTTAGGCTGCTTGATCATATTCAACTCCACAACGATGTCTTACAGAGGAACTCATCATCTTCAGGTTCTTCCTCTTTTATTGGTCTCCTCTGGAATCCTCCAGTCTGTTGGTCAGTAGTGAAGATACATTCCACAGGGCTTGATGGATCTCCATCTAAAAGTCCACAAACCCCAAACAAGTGAGCGTTACTGTTACAAAGTAAGCATGGTTAAATTAAAAGAGGTTACTGAGTCACACTTGGGACTCTGTTGTCATCTTACAGACATAGCCTTCATCTTCAGGTTCTTCTTTTTTTACAGGCTTCTGTTGATCCACAGGGATAGGGATAACAAATCTCACACAGTCTGATGTCCCCCCATCTGAAGTCATGCAAAACTCAGTTTTCATATTCTCACAAAGCTAAAGGCCAAAGAACAAAGAGAAAGCACAAACATTATTTGTTTTATAATAGAACTATTTGTCGACTATTTAAAAAAAAAAAAGACTAATCGAATCAAATGAAAATCCAAATTAAACAAAAGAAGCCAAAAGAAACCTGAATTATGATTTAAATGGATGTCTTCCCATTGTTCTAATTCAAAGTTCAAGTGGTGCGATATGCCATTACGTCTATGGTGCTAAACATGTGTATAGGTAAGGAGATCCCACAGGACATGTGGGTGGTGAGAGACCACAAGCAAAGGCTGTGGCCACTATTTAGTGATAGTCTTCTCGCATTTTAGATAGTTATTATGGAGAAAATAGAGCACTGACCTCTGCTGACTCCATTAGAAGACGTGATTCTGAAAAAAAGGAGGCTCAAATATAACCAATGCCTTTTATAAATCAACACACCTTATACAAATGATGAAAATATAATATCAAATAAAACAGGGGGGAAAAAACAGACATGAAAACAACAAACGCACAGTCTGAATGGTTCAGATAAAACCATCTCTGGAAAAAAGGTTTCTGGTTTCTGTATTCATCTAATAAAGGTTTTAATAAAGTAAATAATCACCGGTAGTAACCATGGAAACTGCAGCAACCATGACATTTTCATATTTTCAAAATTACTCTAATGTGAATTTCTCTACTTTCACATTTTGTTCCCAAGTGCCACTGCACTACCTATCTCTCTACTTGCTGATAAGTGTTTCACCCCGTCAATATACTGTTTCATTTTCTGGCAGATCATTTGCTGTTAACAAATGTTTTAAGGCAGATTATTTTGGACTTTTGTGGAACCCAGTGCAAAAGCACTATCAATAGCGGTAAGAAAAATACACAGAATGGTAAGAACAAGTGAGCCTGGGACTGATTTCTTTCTAGCCCAGACTGTAGCCTATCAATGACAGTCATATCAGATGATTACATAGAGTGAAATAGCCCTAGACTTGATATCCATTTGAATTGATATTTTCAATATCGGATGTAATGAATGTGAAGATGAATATTAACATTAACCTTTTTTAAGGTTAACCAAAATGTTTTTAGAGGAGGAACTAAAAGTATAGATCACACAAAAGGACAGACAACACAACAATAAGTTTAGTGGGGCTTTTGTTTACTATGTTTTGCATTCGGAGCAAACACAGTATGAACCTAGAGCACTATGGAAATGATGAACGTAGCTGCCTATTTGTTTTTAAGTGTGTGTGTGTGTGTGTGTGTGTGTGTGTGTGTGTGTGTGTGTGTGTGTGTGTGTGTAATAATTTACCCCACATCATTCTTATTATACCATCGATGAGACCTTGTGATATAATGCACTGCTCAACACCAGTATTTTGAAATAGTGACTTTATTCAGATTAGAATTTTAATTTAAAATTAAAGTAAATTATTTGATGTATTTTGCTTTGGAACATATACAGTTAGGTCTGGAGGTATAGTGAGTTATATTATGCAGATTTATTTGATACATTTTTCATATTTTTATAAACATTTTCTAGATACTGTGCAGATAAAATCTCATTACTGCAACAGAAAAAAAAAAAAAAAACATTTGACCAGATAAAAGCAGTAAAGCAGATTGTTTATTTAAAAAAAAAGTAAAACACTTTATATGCATGTTCACTAAATGGTCCAAGACTGTTACTCTATGAATTATAAATTCTGTTTATATTCACCACTTCTCTCACTGCTAAAACATGCAACGTTATTTCAAAGCAAATTATTTGGTATTTCTCAGACTAAATAGAGTGTTACTTTTTATGTTTTGTGGTATACTTTAATAAGAATATTTAGAATTAACAGTTACAATCTCACCATGCATCTGTAAGGTCTAAATAATTAAAGCAATTACAGAAGTTTCAGAAATGACAACTGTCTTTCAGTAATGAGACTGAATAGTATGGTAATGAGAATT
>CM040983.1:4783913-4820872 GCA_022985145.1 Pangasius djambal | reverse complement strand
AGTCGGGAAAGGTGAGATGTTACACATAGCCTACATTTCCTGTGTATATAAAACCCATTTTTTCTCTGCTCATTGGCAATGGAAAAAACATAGAAAGACGGCATATGGCCCTTGACACTCACTCTCAATCACTCACTTTCAGTAACCGCTTTATAACCAACAACCGCCTGTCATCCACACCTGCTATTCTGATGAAGTTGCTGCCCAACTGCCCAAGCCACTGCCAGCCCCTGACCTTATGGCTGTACTCCATGGGTCCTTTTAGTGATGGGGAGGTGACGTTTAGGGCCCATCCCCTGGGTTGAATGTGGTACCCAGCTACCTGCTTCAGTACTGTGGGCTGCACATCACTGTATAAACCCACTCAGGCCACTGCCATTTTGAGGATGCTGTCACGGTTAGTGTAGAGCCTGTTTGACGTTGGGCCAGATTAGCCGATCACAGTCGCACAATCAGCACAAGGGATGTCCAAAACAGACCCTGATCCTTTAAGACAGTCACTACCAAGTCAGCAAGCACATAGTTGGTGCCCATCTTTGGATTTCAGAGGATTTTTGTTTTGAAAAAATGCAAAGGGAGAAACTGACGCAGAGGGCAGTATGAGGGATAAATGGAGGGAACACCAGCTCCAGTAGCACAGGGAGGAAGCACAGAGAATAGTAGGGGAGACCCAATACCGCCGAAATAGCTCAGCTGGGAGAGCGTTAGACTGAAGATCTAAAGGTCCCTGGTTCAATCCCGGGTTTCGGCAGCTGGGAACAACCCCATTTCTTGGGGGCAGTTGTGGCCTAATGGTTCAAGACCTGAAGGTCGTGGGTTCAAATCTTGGGTCTGGCAGGGATTGTAGGTGGGGGGAGTGAGTGACCAGTGCTCTCTGCCACCCTCAATACCATGACTGAGGTGAGACCCTTGGACACACTGATGAGTTTTGAGATTATTTAGGTGAGTAAAACTCTTCCCACAGTTTGCACAATGACAGATTTCTTTCTGCATTTGTCCATGAGTGTGGAGAGTACCAGAGCTTGATTGCTGACTGTTGGAGCTATTGGGCATTAGACTCTCATTTTTAACTTCTCTTGACATTAACTTGTTCACATATTCCTCATAGTGGCTTCTCTTTATGTGTTTGTCAAGGTAAAATTGAGATTTGTAGGAAAGTGGACACAAGGAGCAGGAGAAGACTTGCAGCAGGGCATCGTTCATTTCTGGAGCATAAAAATGAGAAGTATTAGAAACTTATTGAGTAATAACAAATTTTAACAATTTTTACAAACCATCCCAAAAAAAAAATTTGAATGCAACATAGACTCTATGAATTCTAGAAAATGAATCACTGTAAAAAGCATAATGGATACTCTTTGCGAACCTGCAGAGAGACTGAGGTCTTATGAGCAAGGCACTGATCCCCCAACTGCTCCCCGGGCGCGGCAGCTAAAAAGGCTGCCCACTGCTCTGGGTGTGTGTTCACTACTGTGTGTGTGCACTTGGATGGGTTAAATGCAGAGCACAAATTCCGAGTATGGGTCACCATACTTGGCCACAAGTCACTTCACTTCACTTCAATCAGAAGGAGATGTGCTGGGGACATATTCACAGGCCTACAGGTTGCAGACAGCGGGTGATGGGAAAAGACACACCCAGCAAGAGACTGAGAGGTGAGTGTCATAATGAGCAACAAAACAGTTTGTAGCATGATCGATAACAAAGCTAGCAAGCTGACAGGGTAACCCAACTCAAGCTAGTAGCCACAGAGCTCTGAATGGTTCCAAATGTAAACACACTCACTGCAGGGTTAAAGCGAAGAAAGAAGATTATAGGAGATGATAAGTGTCTAGGACCACCTTTACAGCTTAACGGTAGCTCCAATATAATCCCAAGCTTTTTCACAAGATAGCTCCATGAGTGTGTATGAGGCAAGAAAAAAAAAGGGAGGGAATCGATGGCTGTGTGTCTACGGTATTTATATCAAACGCTATACAATGCATCCAATTTTAAATATACTGGTCTTACATTTACAGTAACATCAAAATGCACAGCCTCTTTACTTTTTTTTTTTTTTTTTTTTTTTACAAATATTGTGATGATAGATGACAATATTATACTGTTAACTTTATACTGTTAACTTTATTATTACCTTTTATAACTGATAAAACCTTGTGATCAATTGTTTTGGAAATATTGCATCAGAAGCAATGATGACATTTGGGGAACTCCATGCTACATAAAAATACAATCAACACTGAGACTGCAGCAAATAAAAACAGACTCTTACAGAAGGTCAGTACACAGAAGGAATACTTTCCTATTGAATAAATATGTAACCATTTATGATGGTGAAGTACAAGAAAGAAACAAGAGGCAGAGTACGTAAAGCTAAATAGGGAGCCCAGTTTATTCAGAGAACACAAAATACTTAGTTGATCAATTTATCAACATTCCAATATCAAAGCTCAAAGTGACATTTTAAAATAAAATATTAAATAATGCAATGGAACATTCGATATGTGACAGAAATTCAATCAATACTACTGATCAGTGACGGTAATTGTTTCTTGTTACATCTCTTACATACATTTTTAAGAGGGGATGGCTCTGTTTTTCATAGATCACTGTGAGCACTGATATGGCTTATCCTCTGTGTGAATGCGCTGGTGTCGTCTGAGAGTATCACTAAGTGTAAACCTTTTCCCGCACTTTGAGCAGTGATACGGCTTCTCTCCTGTGTGAATACGCTGGTGTCTTTGGAGATCACTCTGTTGATTAAACCTTTTCCAACACTGTGAGCATTGATATGGCTTCACTTCTTTGTGAATGAGCTCGTGTCTTTGTAGAGTACTTCTTTTATTAAAACTCTTTCCACAGAGTGAGCAGTGAAATGGCTTCTCTCCTGTGTGAATGCGCTGATGGTCTTTGAGATGGCTCGGCCGTGTAAAAGTCTTCCCGCACTGTGAGCAGTGATATGGCTTCACTGTGACTCCTGTGTGAATACACAGGTGTCTTTTTAGAGTATTTTGTTTTGTAAAAATCTTTCCACAGTGTGAGCAGTGAAAAGGCTTCTCTTCTGTGTGAATGCGCTCATGATCTTTGAGATGTCTCTGGCAGGTAAATCTCTTTCCACACTGTGAACAGAGATATGGCTTCTCTCCTGTGTGAATACGCTGGTGTTGTTTGAAATTACTCCCTTTATTAAACCTCTTTCCACACTGGGAGCAATGATACGGTTTTTCTCCCGTGTGAATACGCTTATGTGTTATGAGTGTACTCTGGTCAGTAAAACTCTTACCACACTGTAAACAGTGATACGGCTTCTCTCCTGTGTGAATGCGCTGGTGTGTTCGAAGATGACTCTGTCTTCTAAAGCTCTTCCCGCACTGTGAGCAATGATAGGCTTTCTCTTCTGTATGAATGTGCTGGTTTCTCTGGAGAACATCCTTTTCATTAAAACTTTTTCCATAGTGTGCGCAGGGATATGGATTCTCACTTGTGTGGACACACTGATGAGTTTTGAGATTATTTAGGTGAGTAAAACTCTTCCCACAGTTTGCACAATGACAGATTTCTTTCTGCATTTGTCCATGAGTGTGGAGAGTACCAGAGCTTGATTGCTGACTATTGGAGCTATTGGGCATTAGACTCTCATTTTTAACTTCTCTTGACATTAACTTGTTCACGTATTCCTCATAGTGGCTTCTCTTTATGTGTTTGTCAAGGTAAAATTGAGATTTGTAGGAAAATGGACACGAGGAGCAGGAGAAGACTTGCAGCAGGGCATCGTTCATTTCTGGAGCATAAAAATGAGAAGTATTAGAAACTTATTGAGTAATAACAAATTTTAACAATTTTTACAAACCATCCCAAAATAAAATTTGAATGCAACATAGACTCTATGAATTCTAGAAAATGAATCACTGTAAAAAGCATAATGGATACTCTTTGCGAACCTGCAGAGAGACTGAGGTCTTATGCTGACATACCCTTACAGTGTGACGGAGCCAGTAATCTCACTGTAAGTACTTTATTGGAGATTAAACAAAAGCATTTATACAAAGTGTCTGTGGTACTACTAAATTTCTGACATGTCAGAAAATTTACTTGTATGTCATGTGTGTCCAGTGTTACCTTTTTAATCACATCAAAATGCATGTGTATACAAAGGTTTATATATTTATATGACTATTGTGCTGGTCTGTAAAGTGTTCAAGTTGCTATTACATTTATTATTGCCTTTTATAGCTGATTAAACCTTGTGATCTGTTGTTTTCAGAATATTGCATGGAAAGCAGTGGCTTTTTGAAAACAAAAGAAATTTGCGCTCCATGTTAGCCAAGAAAAAAAATGGTTCTTGAGGCCTTTTTTGTTTGGGAGAACCCAAAGAATCACCATCAGCCCTATGTGTGTCCCTTCATGTGCCTGAGTAGTGGGGTCAAGGTGCTGTGGTACCAAGCACATGTAGAAACTTGGTGTTGAAAGTTGTCATTGACAATCCATGGCTTGCCCAGAAATCTAATAATAATATTTCACTGCTGAAACTCAGATCTAGGAGTCTGTTCCTCATAAATCACACTCCTCCAAGTACAGTATCTCCTTCAATCCCAATATTAGCAATTCCCCCAAGGGCACTATGGAGTCAGTATTAGGTACACTCTCCACCTTCTCCTAGAAGGCTGAATATTTCAAACTGATGTTTGGTGCATATGCACACACAGCATTTTTCCTTCCTGTGACTCAGAATATCATGAAGGCAAACCTCTTGTCCACTGGGAAAAAAATCCAACTGCAAGACATTCAGCCTGGGACTAGTGAATATCTCCACACCAACCTGAGGCCTTACTGTGTGCCCTTACTGTGTGTGGATATAAGACCAACTATATCTAATCCATGTCTATCCATCTCACATACTAACTCAGGCTCTTTCCCTACCAGCAAGGTGACATTCCACAGTCCCAAAGTCAGTTTCCATTGCAAGGGTCTAATCCATCTAAGACTATCAATCAATAAGCCTGCCACTCAAGTGGCATTGCATCTGACCCAACCCCTGCATCGTGCAGGTGGTGAGCCCACTCGATGGCTCCACGTTGCCATTTCAGGCTAAACCTGACCAGGTTATGTGGTTGGCCTGGTCACCTAATGCTTGCCTATGGACCATCCCCTGACCTGGTGGGTCCCGGTAACCCTAATCCGGGCAGGGTACACCTAGTCTTAGGATCAGGGGTCATTAGGATAACTCTTTGTCTGACCTCTCCCAACATTAAGAAGAAATGGTCCTCAAATTTGATGTTCAAAAGAATGGCCAAAAGAAGAATCCAACACCCTGTTTAAGCAGTCGATTCTCAAAGAGACGTAAGCAATGGGACTAACGTGTGTTTTTAAGGTCGGTTTGGAGAAGGTAAGGGACTAACTTCAGTGAAACATCACAACAGTCATGTCTGATATGGCCCTTCTCCTGTGTGAATGTGACAGGACTCGCGCCTCACCCGTCAGCCAATTTTGAGAGTGGTCCAAACAAGTTAGGGAAATCTTTCTGTCCTAAGTGGCCTCTTGGACCTTTATTAGTGTAGTCCCTGAGTTGGTAAGACTCTTCCATCACTGTGAGCAGTTATGTGGCTTGTTATGTGAATGCATTGGTGTTTTGTTGATCACTTTGATGATGAAACCTTTTCCCACAATCAGTGAACCAATGATGTGGCTTCTCTCTTGTATTAGTGAAGACCTTTATTAGTATAGACCCTGAGTTGGCCAGACTGTGTCAAAACATGTAAAGCAGTGTGTTCCAAGTTCAACATAAATACTGGTTTTAAATATTTCTTAAATAAACTTAAATAATTCTTACTTCTTCAGTCACATAAAAATGCATGTTGGTTTACATATTTAGACCACTACTCTTATGTTCTGTGACAGCAGTCAAGTTGCTCTTAGTGCTGCTAAGTTTATTATTACATCTAATAGCTTCTGTGATAATACAGAATGTGAAGATTTATTCATGTGCAGGATTGAAATATAAAGAAGAAACAAGAGAGAGAGTACGTAAGTTTAAATAGGGAGTAAAATTTATTCAAGGGACATAAATACTATGGATATATTAGAGTTTAAAAATTTACCAAAACATTTCAATAGTAAGGCTTAAAAATCAAATATAATACTAACTAATGCACTGTAATTTTCAGTACTGTAATATTTATAACTACATATACATACAGTGTATGGCCAAACGTATGTGGACACCTGGCCATCACACCTATATATATATATATACACACTTGTTGAACATCCTGTTCCGAAACCATGGGCATTAATATGGAGTCAATCTCCTTTGTTCTTCAGGGAAGGCCTTCCACTAGCTTCACTGTGGGGATTTGTGCTCATTCAGCCACAAGAACATTAGTGAGGTTGGGCACTGATGACAGCCAAGAAGGTGTTCTAGTTCATCCCATAGGTGTTCAGTGGGGTTGAAATCAGGGCTCTGTGTTGGCTTTGTGTTCTTCCACACCAACTTTGGCAAACCATGTCCTTATGGACCTCACTCTGTGCACAGGGGCATTGTCATGCTGGAACAGGTCTGTGACAACAGTTTGGGGAAGAACCACATATGGTGTGATGATCAGGTGTCCAGATATTATTGACCATATAGTTTATATCTACACACAAATGGCTTAAAACATTTGTACCATCATGATACCATCATGTATCTGGATTTGAAGATGTATCATTAGCTGTTGGCTCTATGTTGGTGCACTTGTGTTTCTTAAATGTACTTGAATAAGTGAATCTCTGTCCACACTGTGAGCAGTGATAGAGCTTCTCTCCTGTGTGAATGAGTTGATGTTGTCGGAGATGACCATGTCGTCTAAAACTCTTGCCACAAAGTAAGCAGTGATACGGCTTCTCTCTTGTGTGAATCCTCTGGTGTCTTTGGAGAACGCCCTTTTGATTAAAACTCTTTCCACACTCTGAGCAGTGATATGGCTTCTCGCCTGTGTGAATGAGCTGATGTGTTTGGAAAGCATTCTGCTGTCTAAAACTCTTCCCACACTGTGAGCACTGATACGGCTTCTCACCTGTGTGAATGCGCCAATGTCTTTGGAGATCACTCTGTTGAACGAAGCTCTTCCCACAATGTGAGCAGTGATATGGCCTCTCTCCTGTGTGGATGCGTTGGTGTTTTTGTTGATCACTGTGATGATTAAACCTCTTCCCACACTGTGAGCACTGATATGGCTTCTCTCCTGTGTGAATGTACTGGTGTCGTCTGAGAGTATCACTAAGAGTAAACCTTTTCCCACACTGTGAGCACTGATACGGCTTCTCTTCTGTGTGAATGCGTTGGTGTCTTTGGAGATCACTCTGTTGATTAAAACTCTTCCCACACTGTGAGCAGTGATAAGGCTTCACTTCTGTGTGAATACGCAGGTGTCTCTTCAGAGTATTTCTTTTATTAAAACTCTTTCCACAGTGGGAGCAGTGATAAGGCTTTTCTCCTGTGTGAATGCGCTCATGATCCTTGAGATGACTCCGGTACGTAAAATTCCTCCCACACTGTGAACAGTGATACGGCTTCTCTCCTGTGTGAATGCTCTGGTGTCTTTGTAGAGTAGTGCTGTTGTTAAAACTCTTTCCACAATGAGAACAGCGATATGGCTTCTCTACCGTGTGAATACGTTGGTGTTGTTTGTAATTACTCCCATTATTAAAACTCTTTCCACACTGTGAGCAATGGTATGGCTTCTCTCCTGTGTGAATACGCTGGTGTTTTTTGAGACTACTTTGGTGATTAAAACTCTTACCACACTGTGAGCAGTGATAAGGCTTCTCTCCTGTGTGAATGCGCTGGTGTGTTTGAAGATTACCCTGTCGTCTAAAACTCTTCCCACAATGTAAGCAGTCATACGGCTTCTCTCCTGTGTGAATAAGCAGATGGGTTTGGAGAGCATTCTGTCGTGTAAAACACTTGCCACACTGTGAGCAATGATATGCTTTCTCTCTTGTGTGAATACTCTGGTGTCGCTGAAGAACATCCCTTTCATGAAAACTTTTTTCACTCTGTGAGCAGTGGTGTAGATTCTCACCTGTGTGGACACACTGGTGGGTTTTGAGCTTGTTCCAGTGAGTAAATCTCTTCCCACAATTTGAGCAGCGATGAATTTCTATCTGAATTTGTCCATTAGTCTGGAAAGTACCAGAGCATGTTTGTTGTCTACTGGAGGTTCTTGGGGGCATCAGATTCACATGTTTCACTTTGACATATTCCTTATAGTGGCTTCTCCTTATGTGATTGTCAAGGTAAATTTGAGACATGTAGGAAAGTGGACACCAGGAGCAGAAGGCTTTCAGCAGGGTATCATTCATTTCTGGAGCATAAAAAAACGAAATGCATTAGAAAGTCATTGAAAAACTACACAAACCGTTTTAACTTTCTACAAACCATCCCAACATGAACAAAAAACAAAACACTATGAATGCAACATAATCTCTATGAATTTTGGGTGACAAAAGGTAGTAAAAAACATAATGGATACTTATGATCTTATACTTTTCTTATAACCTTATGCTAACAAATCCATGGTGTGAAACAGCCAGTAATGCAAAGGTTTTTTTTTTTTTTGGAAGGAAGTCCTCTAGTAATTTTGCAGAGTCTACATCTTACTGGACTTGCCTGGAGTGAAGGTTGAGGTAGACTCTGGTAGCCCTACCTCAGTACAAGGCCACAATGCTTCTATATACAGTATTAGGACCTTGTTTATTTTCCTTCTAAATGGCTAAATGCACAATGTTCAGTCATAAAGAGAAAGGTAGGGACTAATATCAAGGCAAGAGCCCAGAAGTCACATTGTTGACACGAGAGCCACCACATCAGCCACTTCTAGAGGTGGTCCAACGTAGTTATGGAAAATCTAAGGGGACTTGGGGACACTGTTCCATTTTGGAACAATTTAGACATGAATTTGTTGTTGCAGACAACTTAATTAATCATGGCTAAATTGTGTGTAAATTGCACTGTGTGAGAGGGTAAAGTAAATAAATGCATTCAAGGAAGCTATCGGAGGTCACAAGGAATGTTAGAAAATTTAATCTCATATTGTATTGTGTGAGCAGTGTCACAATCCGTTCTTACTTTTTCAATCACATCAAAATACATGTTTATGAATTTTACATTTACAGCATTCATCAGATGCCCTTATCCAGAGCAACTTACAGAGGTGCTGTGTAGTCTCTACCAGAAACATAATCTCCTGCTAGTTCAACAGGTCAGCTTCTAAGTATTCCATTGAGCTAAACCCTCTTAAGCCTGGTTTATACTTCTGTGTTAACACATTTTCTTCTTTGCATCACAACGCAGAGAGGGGATCATGGGTAAATGTGGCATGTAGAGCTGTGTATCTGAATGCTTGTGATCCCCGAATGCTTTCTGAAAGTGTAATCTGTTACACTTACAACAAAAAATAGCTTGTGACTGAAACAGATGAAAAACACTTTGTAAAAACGTCAGTTTAGTCATATTCACTCCATGTAAGGCTTTAAACTGGCTACAGTTTCCTGCGGGATTGCACATTTTACTTTCTCTTTCTTCGAAAGACTCCCAGTAAAGACACAGTGTAGATGACTTATCCCAAGCAGCTCAATTAAAATAAAATCTAAAGCAAGTCCTAGTGCGGTTCATGTGACACTGCCACTTAGTGGTCGCACGTTCAAGTTGCATGCAAGATGAAGACTTCACCCTGTGCAAGCGTCAATTTTTATATAAGCAGAAGTATAAAACAGTCCTTAGGACGAGTGTAATACAAGAAGAAAAAACAAGTCAAACGATCTTTTTAAAAAAATGAATTAAATAAGGTGCTAATTTGAGTGTTAGGTGAAGAAGTAGGTCTTTCTCTTTATCCGAAGACAGCCAGTGACTCAGTTGTTCAGACATCCAGGGGAAATTCATTATTCCACCTTGGTGTCAGGCTCAAATGGAGCATGGTGCACAGCAAGAGGTGTTATGTGCCTACAAGTAGCTGAGGCCTGGTCCAAATTTTGTCCTTATAAGCAAGCATCAGATAAGGGCAGCTATAAGAAGCCATTGGAAGGAACACAGCAATCAGGTGATGTGGAAGGACATGGGGAACTTGAAAACAAGTCAAGCTGCATTCCGGATCAATTGCAAAGATCAGATGGCAGGCACGGGCAGACCTGGCGGAAAAAAGTTGCAGTAGGCTAGTCTCAAGATGAATGAACAAGCACCTGAATGGCCTCTTTGGAGAGAAATTGCCAGACCCTCTTCATATTGTAGAGGAGAAACCTGTATGACCAATTCAGGTTAGCAATATGAGGCGGGAAAAATAGGTGGTTGTCCAAAATTACAAAGTTGCATATGTTGCCAAATCCAGGGAGGTCACAAGATTTATGTGGAGATGCATCTCCAGGGATATACAGCAGCCTAGTCTTGCTGAGATTAGGTTTCATCTGATGAACTGCCATGCATGATGTCTACAATGAAACATGAGTGTCTGTGGGAGGAAAAGAGAGGATGAGTTGAGTGTCATCAGCATAGCAGTGGTATGAAAAACCATGTGGGGATATTACCTCACTGAGAGACCCCAGTGGAGAGTCTGCATGGAGCAGAAGTGCATCCCCTCTTCACTGTAATGTTCAGTGACAGTGATCAATTTGCTGTTAAGTTTATTGCCTTTTGTAGCTGATAAAAGCATGTGTTCAGTTATCCTGGGAATATTGCATGAAAAGCAGTGGTGACATTTAGAAAACTGAGTCTAACAACAAGGCTACAGCAAATGCAAAACAAGCTTACGCAAAATGTTAATATACAGAAGGAGTCATTTCCTATGGAATAAATATATAACCATT
The DNA here is from genome assembly GCA_022985145.1 of Pangasius djambal. Taxonomy (NCBI): domain Eukaryota; kingdom Metazoa; phylum Chordata; class Actinopteri; order Siluriformes; family Pangasiidae; genus Pangasius; species Pangasius djambal. Next base: position 4,810,033 of record CM040983.1, on the reverse strand, counting down.
TGTGATATGTGTAGTTGTGCTGAAATAAAATGAAGAAACAAGAGACAGACAAGGTAAGTTTAATGGTAATCGTGTTTCTTCATTTTAAAATCATTTCTCAAGAGCTGATGGCTGTATGTTGTAGCATTTGTGTCTCTTAAATGTAACTGAATAAGCAAATCTCTGACCACACTGTGAGCACTGATATGGCTTCTCTCCTGTGTGAATTCGCCCATGATCGTTGAGATGACTCTGCCGGGTAAAATTCTTTCCACACTGTGAGCAGTGATACGGCCTTTCTCCTGTGTGAATGCGCTGGTGTTGTTTGTAATTACTCCCATTATTAAAACTATTTTCCCACTGTGAGCAGTAATTAAATCTTTTCTCACAATGCGAGCATTGATACGGTTTCTCTCCTGTTGGAATGGACCGGCATTGCTGGAGATCATCCTTTTGATCAAAACCTTTTTCATACTGTGAGCTGTGGTGTGGATTCTCAACTGTATGGATGCACTGGTGAGTTTTGAGACTATCCAGGTCAGTAAAACTCTTCCAACAATTGCAGTGGTAGATTTCTTTTGTTATTTTGTCCATGAGTGGCATTAGTGCCAGTACCAGAGCATGTTTGCTGACTATTGGAGCTTCTAGTAGTCATCAGATTCTCATATTTAACTTGTTTTGATATCAGCTGTCTCACATATTGCTTATAGAGGCTTCTCTTTATGTGTTTGTTGAGGAAAATTTGAGACGTGGAGAAAAGTGGACACTAGGAGCAGGAGAAGACTTGCAGCAGGGCATTGTTCATTTCTGGAGCATAGGTTTTTTTAAATATTATAAACATATAAAGAACCATGCAAACAAAAAAAAAACAAAAACACTATGAATGCAACATAATGTCTATGAATTCTGGATGACGAAACACAGTAAAAAGTCTAACGAACCCACAGAGGGATTATGGTCTTTCGTTAACAAATCCATATAGTGTGACACAGGCAGTAATTTTCCTTCGAAATGGTTAAGTGCAGTCTGTTAAAACTTTCACAGGATCCAAAAGAAGAAATGATCCTTCAGCAAAGTTTGAATCTGGCTTCTCATTTGAGCAGTAGATTTTGAAAGAAGCTTGAGGAATAGGACTTCATGTATTGGGCTTTGACTGTGGTTTAAAGTCAGTTTGAGAAAGTTAGGGCAGAAATTCAATGAAACATCCCAGGTTTTTTATTAACGATAGCAGGACTCACCATGAGCATTTCATCCAATATTCTGATAACATGTCAAGGGGTGTGTCCTATCTCTAGTGGCCCAGGTTCAACATAAGCATTAACCTTCCTTGAATGTTTCTACGTTTTGTAGTTTTACAACCTGGAATTGAAATGAGCATAAATAGAATTTTTACCATTTGATTTACACAATATTACTAATATTTAAAGGTGTCAAGTTTTTTCTGTGAAAGAAAAGTTAATTAAAATGAGCATTTCACATCTGGATACTGACATCTTTGCCCATTCTTGGCAAAATAGCTCAAGATCGGTCAGACTGAATGGAGACTGATGAACAACAATTTTCAAGTCTTATTAGAGATTCTCAATCGGATTGAGATCTGGGTTTTGACTGGCCATTTCAACACGTTCGCTGGTATTTTATGAGATTGCTCTGCACTGCAAGCAGTGATATGGCCTGTATAAATGAGCTGAGGATGCCCCCATACTGTGAGAAATGAAAGGGTTTCTGTTGTGTGGGAATGCAGTGGTGTTGGTGGACAGTGCTCTTCTGATTAGAACTTTTTCCACACCGTGGACAGTCTTTTCAACCTGTATAACTGTGCTGGTATATTTGGAGGTGAATCCCATTTTAATCTCTTCCCACACTGAGTGGTAGTAGTGTGGAGAGTACCAGAGCATGTTTGCTGACTACTGGAAGATTTTGTGGGCATCAGATTCTAATGTTTAAATTTGTATTTATAAGGTATAATCTTTCCCTGTTATTAACATTTTATGTTAATCATTTTTACTGGAACTGTCAAAGGTATTTTATGGCAATATTATTAATATGGAAAGATTGTTCTATGGTAGATTTAAGTCAAGCACTGTGAGATGTGTTTGCGCACGCTGTACATTGGCAGTCGTTACGCTATGGATCTGCTGTGAATTCTGGATACTACGGGCCATTTCCAAGTTCACTTGGGCCAAATGAAGGCTGTGGAGCTTGTGTGTGCTCTCCATAATAACTATCTATTTAGTCACTATTTTTTTCCATTTCAATTACATCAACAAGCAGAAGCAAAAAAAAAAAAGTAGACAAATTGACTAAATCCAATTAATTAGCAATAATTGCCTACCATTGTTTTCGGGTCCATTTCTCCTCTTCTGCTTTTTCTTTTTGTGTTTTTCTGCCCTAGATAGATATGAACATTACATGAACGCCACTTCTTCGTGATGATCTACTGTTAGTTACCTATTTTTTTTTTCACACCACAAGGGGGCCCCTGCAACTGAATGATCTTCGATATTTATAGCAAGCAAGGGCACCTGCAGGAATAAGATCGGCTACACGTCAAACATCTTCCAAATGCCAATATGTATAGTCTGCAATGTATAGTCTGCATTGAGGCTATTGCATTCCAGTTAGTCAATCAGCAGTCGTCATAGCTGAAGGTGATCAGGTGGCTGCCCTGCCTTGAATTCCCACTTGAAACAGTAGGGCCTTCATGAGTGGGAGCCCCAAAAGGCATATCACTAGGAACTATAGCCTAGGAATCTATTTTAGACTACTGAATGGGCATGTTTGCTGCAACAAGATCTATGTGTGATATTAGTAAAGTGAGCAAAAAAGTGGAGAATGGCATAAAGCTACTGGTTCAGCCGGTTGTATGAGTGCACATCTTGTCCCAGAGGACCAAGAAGATTTGACAGGGATACCCATCCAGGACAGCAGGACCAGCACATGGGTCTGGTGAACATATTCATCAAAGCCACACATTTAAATTATGCTGAAACACTGCTGGATACAGTCACTTCCCTGAATTATGTCCATTCCTAATCAGTAAAAGAAAGCAAGTGAATCAGGGAAACACCAAGATGAAGTATCCCATGTACCTTCCAGCCCCTTCTTGGTGGAAATGCGTCTGACTTCATAAATGCCACCTCAGTCTGTTATCATAGTCATCTATATGCTACCAATTTATTAGTGTTACCCACTTCACTAACTTCAATTCAATTTTATTTGTATAGCGCTTTTAACAATGGACACCGTCACAAAGCAGCTTTACGGAAAATAAATACATTAAAATTAAATTAAATCAAAATAAATTGTAAATGTGTGAATTTATCCCTAATGAGCAAGGTAGGCGAAGGTGGTGAGGAAAAACTCCCTGAGATGATATGAGGAAGAAACCTTGAGAGGAACCAGACTCAAAAGGGAACTCATCCTCATCTGGGTGATAACGGTTAGTGCAATTATAAATAAATCCCTTAGATAACTTTGGACTACATGGACATATAGTGCAATTGTGCAACCAGTAAATTCATCACAGTTTTCTCATTAAGTGTGGTTTGTTGAACCTATCCACTGTCCACTGATGGAGACCTGAGTAGAAAACTGCTTTGGTGCAACCGCAGCCATCGCAGTCCTAAGCCATCACAGTACAACTCCCCATATGAGATCCCCAAGCCATCTCCACAGCCCCCAAGTGGCACCATCCCCAGCAATCCCAATGACTAACTTGACAGTTGGCCAATGATATTCCTGATATAATGATATTTTTACTCAAGTAACAGAAATGACTCAACGGATGCTGCACAATGACACCTAACCAAACATGTTCAAGCCAGAATATACAAAAGAATAACTGTGCCAGAGAGAAGAGCAACAGTAGGCAAGTAGAGAGCAACTGTAGGTCTTTCAGAATTACACTGAGCCAAATAACTGAAGTTAGCAACAGCACAAGTAGCTACCATAATGTCACCTAACAACATTACGTGTTTATCTACCTTTGTGTTAGCGACCTCACTAACCATCTTACTAGTAGTTACATGGGTGAGGACAAGCATATACTATACTAGAGGACATTAACTAGTTTTCCTACTTCAGTTCTGCTCCTTTTCTCAGGTTGACCAGGCATTGAAATCTCCTCTGGTCTCCATTTTGTACTAAATACAGACAATATCATCATTTTTAGAATCTTCTTTGGCAGAAGACCCATTAATTCCACTTTCAAATCTGTTTCATAGTCTTCAGGTTTGAAGTGCTGGCCACACACTCATACAGTAAATATATATAACTGTTGGTGGCATATAGGCCCCTTTAGTGTTTGTAAACAAAAAGAGATGCACACAATTTTGTTGCAAAAAGACCAGAGTAGCCTAGCAACCTGACACTACTTGGTTATATTCTGACTGAAGAATTTATCAAGAATTTTATTTAGGAATCGGACTGACATTGGCTAAAATGTTATCCATTTATTATTATGCATTACCACTAAAAGACAGCAAAACTAACACGTTCAAACAGTGTGACTCTAGAAGATCATTATGGTTTGGTGCCCTGTCAGTGGCCTAACCTGAAATAGCCACACAAACACACTATATGACCAAAAGTACAGTCGTGGGAAAAAGAAGTACACCCACCTTCAATTCTATGTTTTTATTTATCAGGGCTTATATAAATAACAATTGTGTGGTACACACCAACCTCTATAAACAAACAGGTGACAACAAAAATCGTAACAGATTTCAGTAAGTAATCATTTTTTCCAAAAAGTAAACCAACATTCAGAAACCAGGTGGGCAAAAAATAAGTACACCCTATAATTCAGTAACAGGTAGAACCACCTTTAGCAACAATACCTTGAAGTAAACGTTTTCTGTAGGTGTTTATCAGTCTCTCACATTGTTTCGGAGAAATATTGGCCCACTCTTCTTTACAACATTGTTTCAGTCCACTGATGTTTGAGGGCATTCTTTTTTAAACAGCTCTCAAGATTTCACCACAGCATCTCACTGGGGTTAAGGTCTGGACTGTGACATGGCCATTCCAACACACTGATTTCTTTTCTTCTTTTGCCATTTTCCTAGCCACCCTTCCATGAAAGCCATGCCTGTTCAGTCTTCTTCTGATTGTGCTGTCATGAACATAGTCATTTAATGTGCATACAGAGGCCTGCAGGTCACATGATGTAGCTCTTGGGTTTTTCTTTACATCTCTGAGCATTAAAGAGTCTGTTCTTGAACTGAATTTGCTGGGACGCCGACTCTTGGGAAGATTGGCAACTGTCGTGGAGGCTCTCCATTTGTAAAGAATCCTTCTCACTGTAGAAAGCTGAGTTTCAAATTGTTTGGAGATGGCCTTATAACCCTTCCTGGACTGGTGAGCAGCAACAGTTGCTTTTCTGAGGTCAGGGCTGATGTCCTTTCTTCTTGGCATGATATAGACACACACCTGAGTGCTCCAGAACAATAAACTGCTTTTATCGAGGTAGTCAAACTTCTTGATGATTAACTAATCATGTGCATTTCATTAGTAACACCTGGCTGCTAATTACTCTCTTAATGGTTGTGGAAGTAGGAAGGGTGTACTTATTTTTTCCCCACCTAGTTTCCGAATGTTGGTTTATTTTTTGGATAAAATTACTACATATTGAAATCTTTTGTGATTTTTTTTTTTTGGTGTTGTCACCTGAGGTTATTTGTTTGTTTAAAGACATTGGTGAGGACCACAGAATTTATTTAGGTCCTGATAAATAAAAACATGCAAACAAGAACCCATATGTTGTTCTTCTGCAAACTTTTGCAAAGTTGTAAGCACACAATTGTATAGAATGTCTTTGTATGCTGCAGCATTACAATTTCCCCTTCACTGGAATTGAAGGGCCCAAATCTGTTTTATCATGGCTATGGCCCTGTGCACAAAGCAAGCTCCATGAAGACATGATTTTTCATTCTGCCACAAGAGCATTAATGAGGCTGGGCAATGATATCAGGTGAGGAGGCATGGGGTGCTGTCGACGTTCCAGTTCATCCTAAAGTGGGGTTGAGGTCAGGGCTCTGTGCAAGCCAATCAAGATTTTCACACCAACCTTGGCAAATCATTGTCATGCTGGTTCAGGTTTGGGCCCTTAATTCCAGTGAAGGGAAATCCTAAAGATACAGCATACAAAGGCAATTATACGATTACAGCATCAAGGATTTGTAATCTGAATACAGTTAGCTAGCTTAACGTGTCCATTATAGGCAACTCCTCAGTTAGAACATGACCTGACATGACAAAAGGTGTCTGGTTCGATAGTATGCAGATAAAATCGAATATGTTCATGAACACATTTCTGATTCTGACACCCAACAACACAGCGCAACATTTTAGAAAACAAATTCAGGCTTGTTCTTGAAAAACACTACAGTCTCCCATTTTGTTTTTGCAACTGGGAGTAACACTGACATCAGAGTCTCACTAAGATGTCCTGATTGGTTGATCATAGTATGTGAGTACTGCATGCTGGGTATTGTAGTTTCACTACATCAATGATGGAAGGGATTCATGGAATATTTGAGCATCAGTGTCAGTCTGACCTTCGGCCCTCAGTCCAGTGAGCAAATGGGAAGAGTGTTACTGTTGAGACAATCAGTTTGAATAGTGTAAGTAGTGGGATAAGTATGCCCAGAACCCTTTTATCCCCTCATCAGTGGGCCACTACTTTGCCACAGAATGGAATCTTTTCCAAGTTCATCCATAGTCTGTTCACATTCTTGTATTGAAGGCTTCACAAACTGTTGCTAATACAGCCAGACTACTCTCAGTGGAAATGTGACTGGCCAAGGAGCAGCTGTGCAGGAACCCTGAACTGTGGTGTGTTTGGTCATAGCCAGGATGCACTGTTCCCATGCCTCCTTTTGCTGTGGCTCTATAGTTGTTGATTATCATGTATATGCACTTCATGGGGGTCCTACATGGCTTATAGGGCTTTGGAATGTGACATCCCACCACACTAATCCACCATACTATTGCATTACAGTTAGGCATAGAAGCAAGTCAACTAGACCACCTTATCTACCGAGATTTTTGTTCACAATGAACCAGCTACAGTTGCTATTCAAGTTCGCGTTCATTGTGGTATTAAAAAAAACACAATGGAATATTATTTTACAGTTTTACAGAAATGTGGGGTGCAACAGGGTCTTCTAGGTGATACTGAGACAACACATGCTCCATGTCACAAAAATAAGATGCAAAAATATTACTTTCTGCAGCATATAAAAACACATTAGTGTGTGCTTCTAATATTTTCACTCAGATGCACTGGAATGAGCCTTAATTAGCCTCCATTAGTTACATTAAACAAACTACTGGTGGTAGTTACAATTTGAATATAGCACTGTGTGGTATAGGTGAGGATTGCCTCTATGTCAAAGTAAACATTGTTATAAGTATTCATGTACAGTAGCCACTGCGGACTGACAGTCAGCAGTTGTGACAAAAATCAGATTAGGACTTAACCATTTGAGGAGCACTTTTTCTTCCAGAGGTTGTCGAAAGCAAGGCCGAGGTCTTTGCCATAGTCATCTTCGTGCCACATCAAGAGCTCTTGTCCTGGTTTGATCGGTTGACAGCAACGGTAGAAAATCCCCCCTCGATACTGGAATGCCACTAGATTCTGTTCTTTATCATTACAAGCACAATTCACATACCTGGAAAATAAGAAAGAGACAGTGAACAAAAAATGAGAGACTACTACAATATTGGGATTCCAAAAATAAATAAATACCAGGCTTCCATCTAATACAAAATCTTATATTTAAACAGACATCTACATATTTTTTCATTCAAGATGTTAACATTTCATCTGTTACTCCACTTAGTCAGTCCGGGGAACTAGTTTGCTGTGATAGGTCTAATAAATGCTACTCATCTTGGGTTCTGTTGAAAGGGATGTCAGTGGCAGATGTTTCTACTGCAGCATCTTGGGCTTCCCCTCATACTTTTGTGCATGTTTGTGAATTCTGACCACCTGTGTGGCTCACACCATCCCCTATATTGTATTAGGAGGACACTGGGGAGTTATTTTCCCCTCCTTGGCTATGGCTGTGTGAAGCGTGACTATACATCCCATACTATGTGTTATTCCAAGTGCCTTGACGGAAAGGGAATGCACATATCCACTTTTCTCTGAATGAAAAGAATGAGATATAAGTCAGGCCTACCCTGCACAGCAGTCATAGTTTGATGGAAAAACAACTTGCTGAACTAAGGGAAGACAGTGATGATGAGGGGTATGTCATCTCACTTACAGGCATGAATAAGATGTGTTTTCAGGCAGATATGCATAGGCCTGGTATCACATACTACCTGTGTTATCCCTCATTACAGTCCTTCAACAAACAGTAGTAAAGCAATACCCATTTTCACACCAAATAAGGAATGGTAATTTGGCAATGCCTAAACAAACACCCAACAGTGTAGTCTTCAGCAGTGGATTCCTCACCTCATCCAGTTAGAATGCATCTCTCTCTTGGCATCTATGTATTCATCACATTGACTGCTCTTGGATATCTAAAGAAATATAAAATTAAAAAGTATAATATATTTGAATATACACTGAATATGACCTCAAAGTGCAGGTTAATTTGAGGGTATTTACATCCAAATTGCATGAACAGTGCAGGAATTACAGTACTTTTATATGTGGCCCTCCCTTTTTAAGAGACCAAAAGAAATTGGACAATTGGCTGCTCAGCTGTTCCATAACTAGGTGTATTTTATTCCCTAAATATTCCACATAAAAGTAAGCAGATAAAAGGTCTAGGTTTGATTTCAAATGGGGCATTTACATTTGTAATCTGTTGATGTTAACAATCGATAAGTCCAAAGAGCTGCCACTGCCAGTGAAGCAAGCCATCATTAGGCTGAAAAATCAAAACAAACCCATCAGAGAGAACAAAAAAAAATTGAATCTATTTGGCACATTCTAAAACAAACTGGCACTGAAAGAAAGCATTGCTGAGCTCAGGAACACTGGTAGATGACAGAATTCTTTCCCTGGTGAAGAAAAAAAAAAACCTTCACAAACATTTGGCCAGTTCAAGAACACCCTAAAGGAGGTGTCAAAGTCAACAGTCAAGAGAAAGGATTATATGGAAAATGCATTGTTATTTTCATAATGTTTACTGCATTTACCACCCTTTCTGCTATATTATTATAAGACTATGGTTTTGTTTCATTTTATTGCCCATTTAATAATAGATAAAAATTTGACCAGGGGTTTTGTGAGGTTTGGGTGGTTTTGCCAGGGGGAGCATGAGTTCTCAAAAACTGGGAAATGGAGCTCATGGGGAAAAAATTTGAATTTATCTGCCTTAGAGGGAAGGGTCAAAGAAATGAATATAATATAACCATCAATCAATACAAGGTATATACTGATCACACAGCCGATATACACATACATGATCAGCCATAACACTAAAACCACTGACAGGTGAAGTGAATAACTTTGTCTCGTTACAGTGGCACCTGTCAAGGGGTGGGATATATTAGGCAGCAAGTGAACAATCAGTTCTCGAAGTTGATGTGTTGGAAGCAGGAAAAATGGGTAAGCATAAGGATCTGAGTGACTATGGCGAGGCAGTCAGAGCATCTCCAAAATGGCAGGTCTTGTGGGGTGTTCCCAGTGTGCAGTGGTTAGTACCTACCAAAAGTGGTCCAAGGAAGGACAACCGGTGAATCTTCGACAGGGGCATGGGTGCCCAAGGCTCACTGATGTGAGTGGGGAACGAAGGCTACCCCGTCTGGTCCAATCCCACAGAACTACTGCAGCACATATTGCTATTGAAAAAGTTAATGCTGGCTATGATAGAAAGGTGTCTGAATACACAGTGCATCGCAGCTTGCTGCGTATGGGACTGCATAGCCGCAGTCTGGTCAGAGTGCCCATGCTGACCCCTGTCCACCGCCCAAAAGTGCCTACAAAGGACCCATGAGCATCAGAACTGGACCACGGAGCAATGGAAGAAGGTGGCCTGGTCTGACGAAGACCATGTGGACGGCCGGGTGCATGTGCATCGCTTACCTGGGGAAGAGATGGCACCAGGATGCACTATGGGAAGAAGGCAAGCCGGCGGAGGCAATGTGATACTCTGGGCAGTGTTCTGCTGGGAAACCTTGGGTCCTGGCATTCGTATGGATGTTACTTGGACATGTACCACCCACCTAAACACTGTTGCAGACCAAGTACACCTCTTGGCAGTGGCCTCTTTCGGCAGGATAACACGCCCTGCCACACTGCAAAAATTGCTCAGGAATGGACTGAGGAACATGACAAATAGTTCATGGTGTTGACTTGGCCTCCAAATTCCCCAGATCTCAACCCGATCGAGCATCTGTGGGATGTGCTGGACAAACAAGTTCGATCCATGGAGGCCCCACATTGCAAATGAAAGGACTTAAAGGATCTGCTGCTAATGTCATGGTGCCAGATACCACAGCACACCTTCAGAGGTCTTGTGGATTAATACAATATTTGGCAGGTGGTTGTAACGTTATGGCTGATCATTGTATATCCCGCTGTTCATGTTTCCTAGGGGTGATTAAAATTATAATGATGAGATTAATTGAAGACCTAAGAGGTCACTTGAAAAGGAAAGAAGAGAAGCGCACACACAGGTGCTTTACTGGCTCATCTACGCTAAAAGTCTGACAGTCTTAGTTAATGCCATACTTTATACATTTATAATGAACTTTAAGATTATTCTTTTAAGAAACTAACTCACCACCCAAGAATAGCCACTATTCATGGCTTCCTCTCTGTCCACCAGGTCTCCCTCACATGGCCCAAAGTGTGCACCAATTGGAATAGTCTCACCCTTATTAAACACCCCTAGGCCTGCATCAGGAATGTCAGACTTTCCAACCTCTAGACATGGTGGAAGGGTTTGTATTGCTCGGTCAGCAATCCCCATGGGAACAGGGGTATCAAAGATGAAAAGAGCAGGACCATGAACTTCACACTTGTTGGTGAAGTAGGATCTGCAGTCCTCGCAGTCTGGAAAGGGAGGATGCAAAAAAATAAAATTTTTATTTATGCTGTCAGAAATTTAGCTTAAACGGACAGAATAATTGCCAAAAGTGCTGTGAAATCCTGGAATATTGTCTTACAGAGAAACCCATCATTTTCAGGTTCTTCCTCTTTCACAGGTTTCCTCTGGAATTCTCCAGTCTGTTGGTCGACAGTGATGATTAGTCCCAAAGGGCTTGAAGTCCCGCCACCTAAAATTCCATAATCTGAATTTAAACAGTCATCTCAAGTGAAAATGTGAAATACAAAACAGAAAATGAAGGAAAAGTGAGTGCTGTGGAACTGGTTCAGTCACAAATTAAGCATAGTTGGACTAAACAGCTAATTTTGCCTTACAGAGATAGCCTTCATCTTCAGGTTCTTCCTTTTTTACAGGGTTCTGATAGTCCACAGAGTCTGATGTCGTGCAAGTCTCTGATGTGACATCATCACAAAGCTAATGAACAAAGCACAATAATACTTATTTATTAATCAAAGTCTGAAAGTAGCTTTTGATTTTCTTTGTCACACTTTATGATACAATTGCACATATTAGAAATTCTGTATGATTAGCAGGATAGATTGCAAGCTCAGGGAAGAAAGTGTGTACGCACCAAAGCAGTACAGAAAGTACAGAAAGCCAGTCAGACTGCTAAAAAGAAACTTTTTATCATAATGTTCTAGATTACACCTTTAAAAGTTCCTTAAAGAGATCATGTTTTCACATGCCTCATTAGTGCTCTGTCTAAACCTTGGGTGAATACTTTATTTGCATCAAAGCTTTATAATTTCACAGTTCACATTTGAAAAGACTTGAATGTTTTTACAATTTACATGACTGATTATTTTAAAATATATTTACCTTATGACTAGGCCTGTCACAATTGCTACAGAAAATCACAATTATTTGAGTTGACCGACACCTCACTCCAGGCAGTGGGCAAGGTTATGGGGCGATTCTGCTAACTTGATTTACACAAGTGTCTCTGGGTGTGGCTGGCACAATCCACTCTTCCTGATGTGTGCCCTGCTGTATCAGCCTTGTGTACTACAGCTTCTCTGGACCTAGAAGTCTTAGACAGGAGGGTACAGGTTTCAAAATCACAAACTCAGCACAGCCAAATGGACAATTCACGTGGAGCCTTAAGGATGCAACAGCCTGGATCTGTGTTAAAATACCTACCAGAGGCCTTGCACTACCCAGGAGGGGAACATATTCTCAGACTTCTGGTAGGCATCCAAGTGCCCTCATCTATTCCAAGGGGAGGGCCCTGGTCTCACCATTTCTAATACAACTGTTCCCCTCTCCCTGCTGAAGTTGTACAGGATTCCGTAACTAAGCCACAGTCCTGCTTATGGCCCCCAAGATGGCTCGCAAGACTTGGTAAGAGTAAAAGAGGACTGTTACTCTCACTAATGGTCAGAACACTGTGGCAGTGAGCAGACGTCCCAAATGGACAGCAAGATTTGGCCCTTAGACAGACTGAGGACTGCAATCTAACAGTCAAGGAAACATTTCTGAATACAAGAGCCCCTAGCATAGAGACCTTGTATGCTTTTGAGTGGGAGTTCTGCAAATGGTGTTCACCTCATCGGCTGAACATGGTACATAGACCGATTGCTAGGATTTAGACTTTTCTCCAGTAAATGTTCGATAGCTGCCATCTCAGTGCACCACCGTAATTTGGAGCTCTCTACAGTACTCTCTCTAGGGTTCTGTAGGCTTTTTCAAGGGGGAAAGGCATCTCAACTTGCCACCATCCCACAGAAGCCCCGGGCCTCCATCGTGTGCTCAAGTCCCTTAAAGACCCTCCTCATAAGCATATGCGTGAATATGACTGAATATGACATGAAGTGAATGTCTCTGAAAACTGCCTACTTATTACCAATCACCTAAGTTAAGAGTTGGAGAATTGCATGCTACGGCCACAAGCTTACCTTGCTTGTGTTGGTGATAAGATGACTCTGGGGTGACCTTGTTGATGAATCCAAGATTTCTGGAACATATTTTCTGGTCATAGTTTGGGAATCAGTTTGACCTTGCAGCCTTCAATGAGGGTGACACGGCAGAGCATTCATTCCTGTGTCTGGTATGTGCACTATGGTGTTATTTGGACCAGACAACAGACATTCTGACCCTCAGACCAACCTTTTAGTTATTATGTAGGTAAGACTCAAGGAGTCCCCTTGTCTAAGCAGCAACAGCGCCATTGGTGGATGTCATCACCTTGGCCTATAGACAGGCTGGACTTCCAACCCCTACTTTGGTGTGCCACTCTACAAAGACCATCTCCTCCTCATGGCCCTTATTAAGAGATGTTCCGCTCCAGGACGACTGTGCTATTTGCTATCTCGGTAAGTTCAGCCCTCCCAGTGGACTGAGTTTAGCAGGCAACTCTGAGCATCTTTCACAGCAGTCATATGGTGAGTTTGGTTCCTCATGACATTGTTGTTACACATTATCCTGGTGGTTCTATGACTCCCGGATAACTACCAGGACTCTTTGTGATTCAAAACCTACCAGCTCAGCAAGAAGGTTCTAGGAAATGAACACAGTATTTACTGCAAATAAAGTGTCATACATCTCTACAACCTTGTTGGAAATTATTGGAGGCAGGGCTGTGAGTGGGCATGAGCCGCAGAGAAAGACAGTGTCCCTCCCTTTTTTTTTAGTCCACCTGCATGTTTTCCTTTTGCTTTTGTCTGTGGAAGTAAAACTGACTGGAATAAATGCCACCAATTCAGCGGCACTCTTCTGAATTATCATTGCTAAGGGAAAAGACTTGAAAATATGCAAATTACCACAGAGTGGCAGAAAGTTTAGCGCTTTCTAGCCCTGTAGCGCTCCAAGAATTTCCCTAAACAGGAAAGGCAACACTAGTACCTAGCAAAAGAGCAGTCAAATAAAATAAATAAAATGGCAGATGTGCCATATGAATCTGGAATAGTTTGCGCAGATGTTCTGAACTCTCTGATGTTAACAGAGACTTCCTGGGAGCCCCGCTCCCTTCCCCCATCTCATGCTGCTCTCAATCCCTGCAGCTCACTCACTTTCTGCAAAGGTAAATGGGGAACGTTTTAAGCTCATTAATATGAATTAAAATACATCATCAGTGCATGTTCAACTTACCTAACATTATACAGAGTATATATTTAACATCAGTTTATTATATTTATTAAGGATGCCACCAAAACATTTTGGACAAAATGGTCAAAATGGCTTTTTTGGTTTTCAGCCAAAAGAAAAAAAAAAGGACAAAGATTAAATAGGCCTACAAAGAAGTGTCAAATTTAACACAGATAAGGTGATTAAATATGCTGTTTTGTTTTTTCTTTTTGAGCGGCACTCTCCTGCTCAACACTGAACAATATCAACAAAACAAATGTCAGCCATGTGAACATTACATGACAGATTTGTATAGGGATTATGTTGTAATGTTTTTTTAACTCTTTACTGCACATTACTGCAGAATCACTTCCCAACTGCTCAAGTGGTCATGTTTGTACGCCCTCCCCTTCCCTTCTTAAACCGGAAATGGTGGAAATGCTTATTTTCCTGTCTTTTTTAGGCTAATGGTTCTGGACGATTAAAATGGTTTATCGCAATCAGGGAAAAATCAGTATCATACAAGCATAATGTGCTAGGTGGATCTTGAGTTCCTTATTTTAGGCCTTTAGTGTTCTGATGTCTATCAAATGTACAAAGCTTTACAATGAAAACATTTTTAAAACCATTACCTGTGAATGAGCAGGACCAGGAGAATATGGAGGCTTTTGTGAAGAAATCTCTGCCGATTCCATTGTACGACGTCTAAAGGGAAGTGATTCCGGAAACGGAGGCTAAAATATAAATAGGACCTTTTGTAAATCAACATACCTAATGCAAACCGGGAAGATTTAATTTAGAAAGAAATAGAAAGTACTATTATTCAACTGAGCAGACATAGACAGGACACACAAAATAAATGATAACTAGTAGTAAAAATGTAAACCTTTTCATTCTCTACTTTTTGTTGCCAAATGTTGCTTCGCCACCTGTCAATCTGCTCACTGCTAATGTCTGTTACATTTACATGGATTTGGTTATAGATAAATCCCGGTTGGCTAAATACAATGCAGTGGCCATCCTCATTTATATAAAACTGAAATTTGTTAAACATTTGCCGATTCACAACAGGACAGATTTTGCCACAACCACAACAGTCATGTACTGAAATAAATACGGTGCTGTATACTGAAATCTCAAGCAAACGCATAACCTTGAAGTCATACAAGTGACAGCAGTGACTGATGATGATGATGATGATGATGATGATGATGATGATTACAGTAAATGCATGAACAGAACGCGACATGCCAGCTGAAGCCTGGTGCTCACACCAACCAAACCCATAGACCAACTCCTGAGGCAAACTACTGACTGATACAGTATACAAGGTAAGAATTGTATTAATTTTCAAGTTTTTACAAAGTAATACAATTTTTCTGAAATATAACGTCATAAAATTAAACAGTAAGGTCCGTTTTGCACTTTTTTCAGTATGACAGGCAAATTCAGCTTCTTTACTGGATATTTAATACAACACTTAAGATAACCACCCAAACAATTCGTATTATTGTTTTGAATTCTAAATACGTAAAATGTTAAATAAAAAGAAATTCAGACTACAAATAAGTAAGGAAATAAATAGACCAACCACCACAGCATGCAAACAGTTAATCTACAAACACAGATTTATTGCTGACCAATGCATTTAAGCCAATGGGGTTACATTTATGTTTAATTCACTGAGAAAGCCAAACAATTAATACATGATTATGTGTGTTTGTAGTGTTCATGTTTTTTGCTTATTTTGGTATTTAATATTGAGTATAAATTCATTCAATATTCAGCAAAAATAATAAACAACAGGATGGGGTGATGTGGCCCGACACAAAGCGGAAGTATATCGCAGAATTCGCAGATAGATAGATAGATAGATAGATAGACAGACTTTTATTGTCATTGTAATGCACATGTACAGTACAACAAAATTGGATGGCTATCCTTAGCCGGTGCAAATAGTGCAAAATAGAATAAATTTAAAAATAAATAAAATGCAACCAAGAATAAATAAAATGCAACCAAGTTAAACACTATAAAACTAAGCTAAAATACACCCACACCTAAAATACACAGATAATACACATCCATATTTACAATGCCCCACATTATTGCACACTTATTGCCGTTCAAGTTGAAGTGTTCATGTTTAGTGCCACGATGGCTCTTGCATAAAAACTTTTTTTGAGTCTGTTGGTTCTGGATTTTATTCTCCTGAACCGTTTAATTATAGAATGTCCGCAAAACAAGTTATTTCCTGTTATCACTTACATTATAGCAGCTATAAACAGTAGATCCCTCACCAATGTCACTTTCTTGTGGGCAAATATTACCAGGCAGTGGTGGCTCAGTGGTACTAATCAGAAGGTTGGGGGTTCAAGCCTCAGCACTACCAAGCTTCCAGAGTTGGGCCCTTAACCCTCTCTGCTCAAGGGGCGTGGTGTCGTGGCTGACCCTGCGCTCTGACCCCAGCTTCCTTCCGCCGGGATGTGCAAAGAAAAGAATTTCACTCTGCTGTAATGTCTGTGTGAAAAATAAAGGCTGCTGTTGCTGCTTCTTCTTCTCTCTCATGATGTTAATCATACAGCTTTCCATGTTACCAAGAAACTAGAAAGTCCTCCAACTAGACACTTAAAATTCCAGCTTTACCTCTGGCTGTAAGAAAGCACTGACACTGGAGACTCCTTCCATAAATGTTAAACAAACATCTCCTGACAGGAAACCTCGCCATATCATTGTTTTTTTTTTTTTGTTTTTTTTTTAAGTCTTAGATTATACGAGGCTTTCGTCATAGAAGTTGTTACTGTAGAAACGATAAGGTATCAGCGCGAGCTGATGTGATTTGCAGCCGGAAGTACAGTCAGAGCTGCTGTTTGTAGCAAATTAATCAACACCTTCTGACCAATCAGAGTCGAGAATTCAACAGCGCTGTGGTGTAAATGAGAATAAGCTTAGCAACAAAACGACTGCACCACACCGAGAAATTTCAGGAAGGCTTAATCCCAAAATGGCTTCTTTTTAGATATTGATATTGATATTAAGGGTATTGTTTAATTTACTATGTAGTGCATTTTATATAGGGAGTCAGATTTACCTGAGCAGGTCAGCTAGTACAACTTACCTCGGGCTTGAAAGCAAAGCCGAGTCAACACCTCAAATGCACACAGTAACAAGCGTTTCTATTTCATTCATTCAGGTTCTGTGGAATCCTGTCAGAAATATTTTCATGTGTAGAGGATTAAATCAGACAGAGCCGCAATCCTTCTTCTTCTTCTCCTCTTGTGAATCTTTAGCGGTTGGAGAATCAACATCTGGTCTCATTACCGCCAACACCTGGGCTGGAGTGTGAGGCCAGATTTCAGATCCTCTATTCCAGTGGCTCTCAAGTCCACAGACCCCCTCAGTGTGGATTTATTTCATAAAGATTATTTAAATTGTTCTTTTTTTTTCTGAGCCAGAGACCTTTCTATTCCTGAAATTTCCACCAAATTAACACATTAGGTCTGAGTTAACTTTGGTGTTTGGACCCTTAACTATGATAACTTTGATAATGTAGGTTGTAATATCTGCTGCTGTAACAAAATAAAAAATACAGCTGCAAGCGCTGACTTGAGTCAGTAAGATATCCATGAACAGAGAGTTAAAGGATTTAACCATGAAGGGATCGTCATATTTAACTGACTGTCACATTCTTTAAACATTCGGAAATTCTTTCGTTTCCAGTTCCAGGATGATGATGTGTTCAATAATCCCTTTGTACACACATGCATTGGGAGTTGGTTGATGATTTGTCTGATGATGTCTTCAAAGTAATGATTTTGGTTCTATATATTTATGTAATTAAATGTTTCTACATTAAAAAAATATATTATAAAGAGCAGTAAACAGTAATAAATGGAACAAAGTCAATATTTGGTGTGACGACCCTTTGCTTTAAAATATAAATTAGTAGTCTCAAGTACAATTTGTGCAGTTTGATACGGAAATGAGCTGTAAGTGTTACTGAGCATCTTCCCGAACCAGCCACAGTTCTTCTGGAGACTTTGTCACACTTGCTTCTTTTTTTTTTGCAGCAAAACTCAGCAGCCTTCATTATGTTTTTTGTCTGAAAAGTGGTCTCTTACTTAATCTGCTGCTTTTCTTTACTGACATACAAACATTTTTCTGTAACATTTAATTCTGTGCTAGAAAACTAATGTTTGGAATCTAAACTGTTTTTGTACTGATTGATAATGTTGTTGTTCCTGTTCATTGGTCTGCATACTTGATTTGGCACAGTTTTTTTTTTTTTACGCCGGATACCCTTCCTGATGCAATCCTCCCCAATTTTATCTGAGCTCGGGACCGAAACACTGGGAGTGCACTGTCACGTGGTTCCCTGGCTAGGAATGGAAGCCAGGCCACACTATTCCTCCAGGGACTCCGATAATGTATAAATCATAAAATAAATATCTATAACAAAGTTCGTACTAAAAAAAATAGGGTGCCTAAGACATTTGCACAGTTCCTTCAGTCAGTTAAACATTTACTGGCAACTTGCATATGCTAAAGTGTATAATGTATATTGCATAATGCAAACTGGTCCCTGTTACTTTGAATTTACATGCAGCATTAAAAAATTAAAGCAGTTTTACCATCTGTGCAGAGTTTTTCATGTTCTCTCTGTGTCTGTGTCGGCTTCCTCTGCATTCTCTGGCTTCTTCCCACCTCCCAAAACATGTCAGTAGGTGGACTAGGTGGCTAGGCTAAATTGCCCCTAGGTGTGAATGTGTGTGTTTGCATGGCACCCTGGGATGGACTGCCATCCCATCCAGAGTGTATTCCCATCACACACACAGGGTTGACCAGGATAAACTAGTTACTAAAGACGAATGATGAATGTTGCTTCTCGGTGCCCCACAGTGAGCCACTTTATCATTCAGGAAGGTCTGCTGGCACTCCGACAAATGTTAGCAGGCTAGTCAGCAGGCTAGAAAAAATCCCATCAGCCACCATCCATTTCACTCCCAGAGAAGCTGTGCATCCAGGCGGGACTCAAAATGTTGGCAGTTTGATTGAGGCAGAGGACCAGTTCTTCATAGAGGCTCCATAGGCCCCATTCTTAATGCAGGTATGAGTAATTTCTACAATGTTGCGGAATTAAATAAGATAGTAGACTAACTTATTGAGCATGTGGGGTTGGCGTGCCCACACCCCCACCACCGTAGGCCACATTTAATAGACTCAATAAACATCAATACTTCACATTGTTTATAGTGTGTAACTCAAAATGACAAATACGTATTTTTAACTTTTTTCTTTTTCAAGTGTTGCGTGATATGGGAAAACTTAAATAATGAGTAGGCAATTGGCAACAGCCAGAAGAAATGTGGGTAAGAGCAGACTATAAGTACAAGCACCCATGAGTAAGTAATTAAAACCGTTCACTTATCTCTGTTTATTTCATGGAGTCCAAAAATAAGTGCGTCAAACTTGTATCATTTGTAATTTGATTGCTTTGTGACCAGTCTGTGTGTGTGAGGACACACACCTGGCATTGAGTTGTCTAATCAGTGGGATGCACGCATGTTTTATGGTGGTGCTACGTTTGTGGTTTCTGTTATGTTTGAGTTCTCTCGGTTCCCATCTCTTATTTGCTCATCCGTGAAGTTTGTTACACTGTGTTTGTAGGATTACTGAGCTGTAACATGTAAATGATTAAACCCTCAATTAGTTGTGACTGTTTTTTTCTCCAAGCCATGTCAAGTTGTTTACATTAATTTTATGTAAACCATCTGTGGATTGTCTTTCTTTGACTAAAGGCACCATCCAAGCGTTGCTGTTCTTCCTCTTTTGGCTGCTCCTGTTAGGATTTTTTTTTTTCTTACATTCACAGCATTTGGCAGACGCCCTTATCCAGAGCAACTTACAATTATCTAATTTATACAACTGAGCAGTTGAGGGCCTTGCTTAAGCACCCAGCAGTGGCAGCTTGGTAGTGAACTCTCAACCTTCCAATCAGAAGTCCAATGTCTTAACCACTAAGCTAACTTTTATGCAGGCCACCCTTACTGAGGCAACCCTCCCTGCACTGGGAGTGCACTATCCCTGGCCCGGAATTTAACCCAGGCCGCAGCATTGAGGAGCGCCGTGGCCTAACCACTAATCCAAAGGCTCTATTCAAGAAACATTACAGCAAAAAAGTTGTCGTGCTTTTATATTTCTCTTCTGGTGTACTGGTCTCATTGCACGGCTCACACATGCCCGGCTATACCCTACCGCTTTGGAGCTCACAACACCAAAACACACCTGTGGACTTCCAAAACTAGCGCAATATGGTGTAAACCTGGCAGCTCTACCAGTGCTCTGTTTCCCTTGATGCACATTCCAAGAGGGTGGGGTCAATTAGCATATGAACAAAACATTTAAGTTCTACATTTACATTTAAGATTTATATTTTTACTCAAAAGGTCAATAGCTTTACCAAAATCTAAGGTCATGATATGCTCCTTTTGCATTTCATGTAGGTACACTAGTGTTACCCCTTGCCTTAATGAAATTAGGCTGAATCATAGATTAGATCATCACTCAGTTGTGAATGGGTTTATCTATTTTGGGAGGCATGGTAATTGGTACAACCTGTGGCAAAAATTGGTTCACTTTATTAATGAATTCTTACATTTGTAATATCCCTTGTGGTAGTTCCGTGTTCATCAGGTAGTTGTAGTCAGCATCACAACAGTAAATCTCTTATTCTGAAGCCTCTGTTTGCCATAACTTCATCTCTGGGATTTAAGTAGTCTGAGATTCCTTTAAGTAGTTTTCCTAAGAATTTATCTCTGAGCCCTCACATTCTGAGCTACTAGGTCATTGTGTAACTGTTGTGCGATTAGAGACGACTTAAACAGTGTGAATTAAGCAATGCATTTGAATGGGTAACAACTAAGCTGGGAAAAAATGTAGGTTAAAAGTCTAGAAGTGGAAGCAGCCATGAGAAACGTGAGCAAGTGCTTAAAGCCCTTCAGCTACCTCCACTTATCACATGACTTTCACCAGCCATGTCCTTTAATGTCATTTATGGGTTCCAAAAATAAACGTGTCAAGATTGTATCATTTGTAGTTTGATTGCTTTGTGACCAGTCTGTGTTAGTAGGACTGTGCCTTAACATGTAAATGAGTAAACCCTTCCCTAGGCTGTTTATTTTTTCCTCCAAGCCTCCTTAATTTGTTTATGGTAATTTTATGTATAACTTGTGTGGATTGTGTTCTATTCGTCCTTCTATATTGCTTGAATAAAGGCAACATCCAAGTAAACCAACGTAAATGTCAGGTAAATGTGAACGACATTGTCTGAGTTGGTGACAGACCTGTACAAAGTTCTACAGAGCTCATAAACATTGTAGCAGAGAAGATGTTGTGCTTTTATATTTCTCTTCCGATGGTCCTTTTTGGGATGGCTGCAGGTCTTACAAGAGAATACAAGTACTTTCCCATGACCATGAACTGCTCAGAATTACTGCAAACAAAAGTATAAGGGTCTTGCTGTCATCACGTCTGATGAGGAAAACCAGAGGCTTGTAGATGTTGGAGGACGCTTAACTTTAAGTTGGATTGGGATGTACAGAAGCCAGGTAGATCCAACCATCTGGCTGTGGGAAAATGGAAAACAAAAGGTGGAATCAGGGTGAGCCTAATAACATAAATGACATTGAGAACTGTGTTAAGACAATCTCAGGTGGCTGGAACGATTGTTTCTGTGGGACTCTTTTGCCTTTTTATTGTTACAAGATTTTAGTCTTGATCAAGGAGAAAAAGACATGGGAAGAAGCTCTTGATTATTGCAGAATGAAATACACTAGTCTTGAAGACTAGGTTAAACCTATTTATTTAATCAAGGATCACTGTGTTGGTGTTTTCAGTTTTCAGAACTGTACAAATGATTTACAGTAGAAGGATGTGACGCCTTTACCTTCTATTTAAAGTTGGTATTTAAGTTGTATATTTCAAAATCTGCATTCAGTGATAAATGACAGATTGTGTTTTTTTTCTCTTTTTCTCTTTTTGAACAGGTGGCTTTCCAAAAGAATGATGCTTTCAGTGGCCTCATTCAAGAAGAATCCATACATGAAACAACAATTTCTCCAGAACTTGAGAATATATTCATATCTAAAAACATGGATTATATGTATTTATATTTTAAATATTTAATTATTATTTATTAGATTTTATGTAATTGCTTGTGGGTACTGTTCCCTTTTTTTAAATAACTTTTATTAGCTGGAACTTTTATTAGCTGGAACTAAAGAATAAAATGAAAACTGTTTCAAAGCCTTTTTCTTTTTGTTGGGGAAAGTTAGCATAAAGAATAGAAATTCCTGCTGACAGGTTAATATGTAATCTGGTGTCTAAAGTTACTTTTCAAATATGGTGAAGGACCTCAGTTACCTTTTCTTCTGTTTTGTTTGCAGACTTGAAAATGAAAGTGCTCTTACTTTACTGTAAACGTTGTGAAGAAGTTATCAACCAAGCTCAATTACACTAAAAACTAGCAAAGAGCTAGTACTGCTACTAAGAGAAGCATTGATTTATTGATTGTGACTTATTTATAAATACAGTGCATTAAAATAAATGTCATGCATTAATGTCTTTAATTTTGTGTGTGTGTGTGTTTCATAAAGTATAATACACATGTGTAACTCTTAAGGCTTTTGCTTTAATCAGTTGAAACAGCTTGGCTGTGTCACACAACACACAGGTTTGGAGTTTATTGATGTAACCAGGGAAGACAAACCAATATAGCAGAGCAATAATTTAATTAAATTCAATTCAATTTGATTTGTATAGCACTTTTAACAATAACAGATTTGCAGAAATGAATAGATGAAGAATTAGATCCCTAATGAACAACTCAGAGGTGACAGTGGAGAGCAAAATCTCTCTGAGAGGTTTTGCTCAAAATCTGAGAGTTTTATAAGGAAGAAACTATGAGAGGAACCACACTCAAAAGTCTTCTGGGTGACACCTGATAGAGCAATTAATCATTCTTCCACAATCATATATGTAATATAAAGTCAAGCAGTGTACCACAGCAGCAGATCTATAGTACAAGTCGACAGTACTCAAGTGAAGTAATCCACTGAAGCATGGGTGAGTCATGGGCATAAACTGTTTTTAGGAAGTGCAATTCTATATGGTGTCCATGTGGGACCATCCACAGCAGCAGAGAATTAGTCACAAGTGCAAGCTCCAATCAGACGTACGGCATCAGGGTAGGTCAGGCAGGTCTGGAGGGCAGCGGGAGTCAGGATCAAGCACCAGCATAATCAGGAAAGAAATTCAGATCAAACGTCACGTGATCAGAAAACATGCAAACTAGGCAGAGCGCTAAACAAGCACCCCAAAGTCAAAAGCAGGAAATCCTTTAACCCTCAACTGCTCAGTTGTATAAAATGAGATAAATGTAAGTCGCACTGGATAAGGGCATCTGCCAATAAATAAAAGGTGTGATAAATATGTATGTAAAAAAGTGTGTAAGCCATTTTAGCTTGCTTTGACACAAACACACACACACACACACATGCTCAGCTCACTATCAGAGTATAACAACCACAAATATATATCAGGTGTGCCATGTTATAATTCGCTCCAGAACACATGACACTTTATAAAACACAAAAAACATTTTTAAAAAAATTAAAGACATTAATGCGTGGCGTATTTCAATGCACTGTATTTATAAATAAGTCACGATCAATAAAACATTTCTCTAAGTAGCAGTACTAGCTCTTGATTTTGAGTTTCATTGAGCTTGGATTTTAATCTGATTCAAATCCATGACTGCCTTTGCAGCATTCTTTGGAAATAGTAATATAGGTCCATGCACCTTTGGTGGCAGACCACCCAATTTTTAGGTGAGCAAAAGTATAGGAACAGATAGGTTTACAGATCATTAAAGCAAATAAGACTATTAAAGTAAATAAATAAAATCTAGTCGCATATCCCACACAAATGTACTGCTCACTAAGGTTAAAACTCGTATTGGTTTTTATTTATCGTAACAAATCTTCTTTTTTTACGCATTCTTCAAAACAGCTTCTGGTTAAAATGACAGTGCTCCCAATTCTGGATTATGGTGATTTGAGTTTATAGGTCTGCTTCAAAAACTCTCCTTCATAAACTGGATGTTATTTACCACGCTGCAATCCGCTTTGGGACTGGAGCTTCATTTAAAACTCACCAATGTCACTTGTATTCTTTACTGAACTGGCCTTCTCTTCATTCTCGTAGACAAATCCACTGGTTTTTGTTTATTTACAAAACCCTTATTGGAAAAACTCCGCTATATTTACAGTCACTTCTTAATATTCATAATACAAGTCATAATCTCCGCTCTAATGGTTTTTCTGCTGCCGATGACTGTAATCATCTGCAGCAGACCTTAAAGCTTAGTTCATTCATTTCGCTTACTTCCTTTAAAAATTAAATTCGGTCAATAGTACAGGATCATTGTACTTGTTTTCAGTTATCTGTTTGTTTTTATGTCACTGTTTATAATTGTGTTATTTGTAATTGTATAATGTCTTTATTGTTTTGGACCTGCTTTTTATGCTGCCTCTTGGCCAGTGTTGTTATGTTACGTGTTATGTTGGCAGTGTGTTTTGGGTCGTTGTCTTGGTGTATGATGAGGTTCCTCCCAATCAGATTGGATGCATTTCTCTGGCAGTGAGGATGTTTCTGTAGACTTCTGAGTTTATTCTGCTGCTACCATCATGAGTTACATCATGAATAAAGATTAGTGAGTCCATTCCACAAGCAGCCATGCGAGCCCAAGCCATGACACTACCTCCACTGTGCTTGACTGATGAGCTTGTATGTTTTGGATCATGAGTAGGTCCTTTCTTTTCTCCACACTTTGGCCTTTCCATCACTTTGGTAGAGGTTAATCTTGCAGACTAGGAAAACACACGTAAACTAGGGAAACACATGCAAATACAGAAAACATGCAAACTCTTACAATGTGCAAATACAGAAAATACGTGCAAACACAGAAAGCACGTACAAGTACAAAAAACACATGCTAATACTAAAACAAATGCAAATTCTTAAAACTTGCAAATACAGAAAACATGTGTAAACACGGGGTGGTGACTTAGTAGTTAGCACTGTTGCCTCACACCTGCAGTGCTGGGGGTTCGAACCCACCCCTCCGCCCCGTGTGCATGAGTTTGCCCTTGCTTCAGGGGCTTCCTCCGGGTACACGGAGGTATACGTTTGCATTGGCATTCCCAAATTGTCCATGGTGTGTGAGTGTCTGTGATAGACTGGCCCTGAGTCCAGGGTGTGCCCCTAGTCCCCTGGGATAGGCTCCCTGTTACCCCACGACCCTGCGTAGGATAAGCGGGATGGATGGCTGGGCGTGCAAATGCCGAAAACAGGTGCAAACGCTGAAAACGCAGAAACGCTGCAATAAGCCAAAAAACACTAAAACAAAACAGAAATGTTTCCGAGGAACGCGTGGGGGAAAAAAATACCTGGAGAAAGAAGCAGGACCTGTCGTTTTAACACTGTGGTTAAAACACTCTTCCAGAAACCACGGTTAATCCACATTAATCCTTAAAAAATATATATATATATTAGGGGGCGCGGATTTTAGACACTTAGCGGTAATAGCGCCTGAAGCTTGTTGACCTCCACCGCGGCAGGTGGCGCTGCTGCACCCGGTACCGCCGCAGTGTTTCCGCTTTTGCGCGCGTGTTTCCCTTTTGTTTTCTTTTAGCGGAACGCGTTTCTTACGAATTTCTTTCTGTCTTCATTTGAGCGGGAAACAAATAGATAAAACACATAAACATGAGCAAAGCACATCCTCCAGAGTTAAAGAAGTGAGTATGTGTAGAGTAGCTGGTGGTTTGGATCACTAGCTGCCTGTAATGTTTGTAATGTTTCTCCACATGAACCGATAGCTTTAGTGAGCTAACATGGCTAATTAACCGGGTGGTGTGACGGATTATCTCCAGAACCAGAACC
>CM040983.1:4766648-4782810 GCA_022985145.1 Pangasius djambal | reverse complement strand
AAAAAAAAAAAAAAAAAAGATGATTTTATGTACACAAGTGTAAATGCAGTGCACAGCATTCCCCCACGTCCAGGCTGACTGCTCCGTTGAACATCTTATCTAAGCAAGAAGCCTTTATTTTGCAAGTGAAATCTTTTTGTTGTTGTTTTTTTTTTGTGTGTGTGTTCAACCTCAAGTGTTGGACCATCCTTAAACAGATTTGTGCACTACGCTGCTCTTACGTTAAAACACATTTCTGTTGTTGGTTAAGTAAACGGACCCTTGTATGTAAACCTCCACGTCAGTAATTTTCCTAATTGGTTCTTGACTAATCACTGTAGCTCTATTTGGTTGTGACCTGCCCAAAGTAGTATCTACTTTTGTTAACCGATCTGTGGAACCTGCTATAGGTTCCTATGCCTAGTATGCTCGCTGTTCTAATCTACTACTTTTCACTAATTAGCATCATTAACTGCACGGGAGTTATCTACTAGCATTCTATACTGAAGGAGGTTCAACACTTTACCTGGCTCTCTATGTGATTCGTTATATAAAGCCACCATTCAGATATTTCAAAGCTTTATACAGATTGCTTTTACATACCTGTCCTTTAGGAACATTGCTAATTCTGCGTCCAGCTTCGGCGTAACCTGTAATACGTTTCTCCGTTATGGAAAAGCACTTACAAATGGGCAGTGTAAATATTTATGTAAGGCAAATGTACACCTTATTTACAAAAGGGTTTGGAAATGCTGATTTTCTTCATACTCGCGTCCATATGTTGATGAATGCCAGTCACCAGCTGATTCGCATTTGGTCACGCCCACAAAACTCCATAAAAGGCAAAGCTCACAGCACTGCAGTGACAATTAAACGGCACAAGTAGACTTCGTCAGAGGAGGAACTGGAAGTTATTTTTTGATTATTCAACTATTCCAATAAAATTACATAATTAACAGCATCTTAAAGGCTAAAATCTGGGGCCAAATTATGGGAAGGGTGAGTTAGATGTTTAAAATAATAGCTTGATATGAAAAAGGAGGCGGTGGGGAAATACTTTACCCAGGTGACCGTGGACACCAAGCACATCAGAGGGGGAAACCGCAGGGGTTTTTTTTTTGTTTGTTTTATTTTTATACAAAGCAAAGTGTCTTGGTGAGACTCGGCCAGAAATCTTTCGCATACCGGTGTGCTCTCCTCAATGCTGTTTTGGAAGAGTAGAGCGTGTGTGGCATAGGAAGACGCGCAGCATGCTAGGGAGAAAGCGGCAGAACGTGAGACGTGCCAGATTGGTCACTTGGTGCTTGTTCTAATGATGAGTTGCACAGCATTTAAAAGATGCCACAGAAAACCGACCCGGATTGGGATTCATACACTGAGTCATTGCAGTGCATCCTCTGTTTATACAGTGGCTTTATTACTTGAATGACTGGTGTTATTTGTCTTAATTGATGTATTTATGTTGGCCTGCCTTCTTTAATTTTTTTCATAATTAATATTTCTTTAATTAATCCCATTAATATGAAATGACTGGGTTTCACAAAAGGATTTTATTCTACTTATTTTTAAGTTATTTTCACTATTAAGAAAAAATGACCATTGCTCCTTGAGCAAAAACTTCTGCAGAATAAATACAAAGGAAATCCAAAAGATCCACGTAATTCATCACAGATGGTGATGGACACTGCCTTTATACGGCACCAGTCAGCGTTCATTTTTACTTTCCTTTCTGTTCTAATAACTTATGTGAATCATTAATGAATGTTATCCTGCTGTTTGGTTATTAATAAAAGTTGTATGAAAAACATGTTTTGTGCCAGTTGAACATTTTGCCTTTGTCTTTCTTTTTAAAACTCTTCAGTGAAGCTGAACGGTGGTCGCCATGTCCAGGGCATCTTGCGAGGATTTGATCCATTTATGAATCTGGTGGTGGATGACTGCGTTGAAATGTCCACTGGTGGACAGATGAACGCTATTGGCATGGTGGTTAGTGATCTTCTCAATGCTTCATCCACATTTCAAGCAGTCCAGTAACACTGTGGGCGGGACATTGGCCCAGACTATAGAAGTGTTTTTTTATTTTTTGTTGTTGTTGTTACTGTTTTATTTTAAGCCATGGTTGTCAGATATGCGCCTACTTAACAAAAAACACACTTTTATCAGCAAAGAAACAAGTTCAAGTGCCGTTTATGTGGAGTTATCACTGTAGCCAGAAGATTAGGTTTTGGAATTGATCCAAACAAGGACAAGGTCACAGCAAGGTCAAATGTCTGAAATAGATTTTCTTCAATAGCTTCCTTCCTGTTTGAAGTGTATTTTAATACAGATTAGTAATAAGAAGACTAGACTTGGTGATGGAGGTGTCCCCGTCCGTGCTGTTTAAGAGTTTAAAAATGGGTGTTTTTTTTCTGCTGGGTTTTATTTAATTGAGGAGAGTTATTCTGCAATTTATGGCCCACGAGATGTTTATGTCTAAAGCTTAATGAATGATAATTTTGTACAGTTTAATACATGAGATCAACCTAAAAGAATCAGTTGCTTTGTAGGCTTTATATGAACCAGGCTATTTGACAAAATGTTCATTTTTATGGCCATGGTGGCCACTATGTGTAGATCATGTGACCAAATGTGATGAGCAGGGGCACAGCTCATCCACTTAAAAAAAAAAAAAAAAAAAAAAAACAACACTCACTGGCCACTTTATTCACCTATGTATGTAAAGTTTTGAACAGAAGTGGGTAATAGTACCTTACACAGCTTTGTAAAACTGTTTTTAAAGTGTTTATGCTGCCCAGAAATGCCGGGCATCTAGGCAGCAGAGATGAGAGATGCCTCATTGTACCAAGATCAAATAAGTTCAGATAGCTTATCAGTATGGCGAATTGCCTAAAGCAATGAGGATGTATTCTGAGGTTTTCCTGAACTCTCTTCTCTTCACTTACAGGTCATAAGAGGAAACAGTATTATCATGCTGGAGGCTCTTGAGAGAGTATGATGATGACCTTTCCTTCGTCTTTACCCCTTCTCGTCTGAGAGATTGTTTTGTGAAATAAAGAACTAGGTGGATGCCAAACTCTGCAGTGAATGAATGAGTTACTTTTTTCATAATGTTTACAAATGTGTGTGTTATTCAAATCAATAAATGTTGGATAATTTGTTATCATGCAGTTTTTTTTTTTATTGGGTACTGTATGTTTTTTTATTATTATTATTTAGTGTGTTGTGGACGCAACTCACTAATTGTTCGAATGGTCAAACCTGGACCAGGACCTGTCATCCAGAATTAGACCGATCACACTCATCCTTCTCTTTCTTCCCCATTCATTTCAAATTCATATTTTTAAACTTATCTGTAAATAATTTAGTTGGCTAGCAAGGTGATTTGCCAGTAATTCTGAAGTGATTCATTTTAAAGTAGTCCTTCTCTGCACCATCATCATCATTGAAGAATTAACAGTAGACTCGCACCAGATTGTGAACAAAGTTGGCCACGTATCGATCCGAGGCTGTTGAATCAAATCATATTGTCCCACATTGTATAATAGCAGATTCATGTGGTGGTGTCAAATATTGAATTGTTGCCTTACGAATCAAAATTGTATTGTGTTGCTGGGAGTGAAAAGAGCTAAACTGGCTGTGCTCTCAGTGGGAGGGGCATACTCTCCCTCCGCTGTCAATCAACACTAACCAGTCATGGTCTGTGAGCTCATGTATGCCTAAAAAGGAAGGATAGTGATTTCTCCCGAGTGCGTTACACCGCCCTGTGATATAGCACGAGCAGCAGTTCGAAAACATGCAGAGGCTGGCTGGCTGGCTTTGCGAGTCTCAGAGGAACCTTCTGTTAACCCTCACCATCCCCAGTTGGTAGTGAGTGAGTGAAGTGATTTGTGGCCAACTATGGTGACCCATACTCAGAATTTGTGCTCTGCATTTAACCCATCCAAGTGCACACACACAGTAGTGAACACACACCCAGAGCAGTGGGCAGCCATTTTAGTCGTGGTATTGAGGGTGGCAGAGAGCGCTGGTCATTCACTCCCCCTACCTACAATCCCTGCCGGACCCGAGACTCGAACCCACGACCTTCGGGTTCACCTTCGGGTTATAAGTCTGACTCTCGGACCATTAGGCCACGACTGCCCCTAGTGTTGTGTGATATGGGGAGAGCTGGCCAGTGGTTGAGAAGAGAAAATGGGGGGGAAACATATTGTATTGTATTCTGTCTGTATCTATTTCTAGCTTGATCATAGATTCTAGACTGGTTGACTGGCCCTCGTCATTCAGCAACATTCTGCCAATGGAGAAATGGTGCCATCTACTGAATAGAAGACAAACCTTTCCATTTTGCAATGCACGGGTTCCCAACTCTGGTCCTACTGCAGGTCTTAGTGTTTTTCTGACTCCAACACACTCACCTCAACTCAGGAAGGACTGTTAATTAGCTGATTAGTCGAATCAGGTGTGTTATGGATATGGGGTTTTCCAGGACCAGGGTTACGGCTGTAATGAGAAATAAGCGTAAGGCTACATGTTGATCACAGCCTCGAACACAGGGGTTCCCAAAGTTGGTTTTTTTTTTCAGCTGAACCCCTGCAACTTATTTTCCTTAAGTACCTTCTTTAAGTAGGCAAACGTTAAGTAAAATCTTTGTAATAAATGGCAAAAATTTCTTACTTACAAGCATGTAACTTTTCAGTTTAACATCTTTACTATTTGTGTATTTTTATTTAGAATTTATATATTTATAATTATATATTATATATATATATAATTATTATATATTATATTATATAAGTAATGCTGTACTCTTATAAGAGCAGCAATGTAACATAAATGACATGTGAGGTCCTTGTGCTTGTCCTCAACTTTATGGGTCCAAACCCAAATGAGCCAAAAATGAGCCTTTCCTTATTATTTTTCTACATCAATGGATTTTTGGCCTCCTTTATGGGGCTAAAACATTTGCCACCATGATATCTTTTGTGCCCATGAGGTTGGTTTGTGGTTAAGGCTTCAATGCCACAATGTGGCTAACAAATGATGAGACTGTCACCCAAAATATTTGCTTAAAATATCAAACAATGCCATGTGAAATGTAATGTTTGAATATTCAGACGTTTATGGATTTTGGGTGAGAGAGAGAAAATTCCATTATTTAGTGATATTAGCATTAGCATTAGATATTGCAGCTCTGGTGCAAAACTAAAAAAAACATCAGACACCAAATGTCTTCTGAAGGTGTGGAAGATCGGCCACATTTGGGGTGAAGGGAAAATTGTGCATATAGAATTCTTAAGAAACTTCATTTAACAAGGAATGGTTTGTAAAATCGGTCAAAATGGTAGCACTTTCCTATTATTATGGAAACTTTTCAACACATGCGCGCACACACACACACACACTTTGAAACATTTCTTGCAGACAGCAGGCAGAAAAACAGCTTTATCTCAGATCTGAGGCGTTAAAAACATTGTGTACATTTTCATACCGCTATAGTGAAAAGCAATACAGCTCGCAGTTTCCGTTAACGAAAAAGGTGCTAGATTTTACAAAGGTGGTGGTGGTGGGAACAATCCAGTTACAAAACAAATCTGCCTGTAAATAATCTACAATTCGCTAACACTGAAAGATTGTACCACAAAAAAAAAAAAAAAAAAGTGCATTTTCAACTTCATATAATTAAACAAAATATTAACTTTCATCTGAAAGTCTTAAGATGAACTGGATGAGAGGTTGGGCTGAATCTGCATGATACTACGCATGGCATTTTTAAATCTTTTTTTTTTTTTTATTCACCACAATGTCCAGCCAAAAGCTCCTACATCATGATCTAAAGAATAAACCACATTTCAAAAGAACACTGGTAGGATATTTAATCTGCATGAAGTTCACTCATATCAAGGAAACCAAAGCTTTATTGAATCACTGTAGATGTAAAATGGCTAAAAGTTGTGTGTGTGTGTGTGTGTGTGTGTGTGTGTTTGTTTCTCTTTTCTTTTCCCCTACATTATGCTGATGGCACACATTTTGGTCCATGGACAAATTCAGGTATTCATTCAGAGACGCAATAATATTTGGAGAAATGAGAGGAGCTGATTTTGTGATGACAGTTCAGTCTGCGATCAGGATAATGCCGAGGAACACTTCGTCAGGCACAGAGACGTTACAGGAAGTAGTCGGGGGTCCGGCGGGTGACGTGCGGTTCTCCTCTTCTAGGCGCCGGGTCGAACTGCAAACTAAGAAAAGAAAAAAAAAAAGCATACGCTGTGTTTAGAGGTGCATAGATCTATATCTGTGTTATATGTAAACACTAATTTTATGCTTAAGTTACATTTAAATAATAATAATAATAATAATAATCTAAAAATGATTATATTTGTATTATAAAATGATTGTACTGTTTTCTTTTCTCACCTAATGATCATGTAATAATAATAATAATAATAATGTGAACGTGATAAACAGTGTCCAGGAGCACAGGAAGTTTGTACTCCTTCATACTCACAACGAATACTTGAGCGTGTCATCGAGCTCCATGATGGCCGCCTGATTGCCGCAGCGGTAACAGTAATTCGGAGCACTGAAGATCGTGACGACGTTCCGCTCGTGACACCAGTTGTAGCCCTGTAAACATCAGTTTCGAAACATCAGACTGCACTCCGCTGCACTGGCAAATATCAACAACACGCCGTAACTCGTGACCTTTAAACTCAGAGAAAAAGAAAAAACTCCCAAAGTCCTGGTCACGATGACAGCGACTTTTGAGCTTTTTTTGTATTGCTCTATTTAAAGATTCAAATGAAAATTATTTTTTACAAAAGGAATATACTTTTACAGCTCATACACTATTCTTTCCTGTCAAATCCATCAGTGTTGTAAGACAGCGCCACCTCCTGTTAATGACTTAGTAACATTTTCTATTTTATTCTCTAATTACAAAGAAATTCACTGTACAAGAATTCTTACGCATACGTTATATAGCCAAAAGTATGTGGACACCTGACCATCACACCCATATGTGCTTGTCGAACATCTGGGAAGGCTTTCCACCAGATGTTGGAGCGTGGCTGTGGGGATTTGTGTTCATTCAGCTACAAGAGCGTTAGTGAGATCAGGCACTGATGATGGTGAGGAGGTCTGGGGTGCAGTCGGTGTTCCAGTTCATCCTAAAGGTGTCCAGTGGGGTTGAGGTCAGGGCTCTGTGCAGGACACTCGAGTTCTTCCACTCCAACCTTCACACACCATGTCTTCATGGAGCTCGCTTTGTGCACAGGGACATCGTCATGCTGGAACAGGTTTGGGCCTCTTAGTTCCAGTGAAGGGAAACTGTAAAGCTACAGCACACAGAGACGTTCTATACAATTGTGGGCTTTAAACTTTGTGGCAACAGTTTGGGGAAGAACCACTTATAGATGTGATGGTCAGGTGTCCACATACTTTTGGCCATATAGTGTACGATATTAAAGTTTGTGAAATCTTGAATTCTTCACTCTTTCACCATGTGGTAAGCAGATCAAGTTCCCTTTATGCAAGTTTTCTCATGAAATTAATCAACATGACCTACTTTCTTTGGATGTTGTTTAGCCCCGTAATACACAACTGACTATAATCAGGAAAAAAAAAAATTCTATAAAAATGCTGTAAAACCAGTCATTACAAAAACATGCGTGTGATCAGTAAACAACACTGTGTCGATGTCTCCTCAATAAGCAAACAAGCAGCATGTGACTTCACTGAGATGTAATTTGTGTGTGTGTGTGTGTGTGTGTGTGTGTGTGTAAGCTATCTGGGTTAGTACTACACACTCTTTTGTGCTGAAAGGTTAGCTCATTGTGCCTCCTGGTAGTAGGTCTTGCAGACTGGACTTGTTACATAATCATGACCACAGTTTGCTCATGTTTCTTCTCTGCATTACCTCCATGACTAACTGGTGAGCTCTGGACACCAGGGTCAGGGAGTTGGCGTGATTGAAGGTTTCTGAGATGTCCTGGCCGAACGTGTAGCCGGCTCCTCTGGGTGAAATCCCCCAGCCACCGCGGTCATCGGGGTCTGACCACAACAGGTCGCACATGGGACCCTGTCAAGCACATAGCCATGGACAGCAGTTAAAACATAACCAGTTTTCCCAAAAAATGACAAACAAGAATTTTAGCTAGTAAGGTTAAAAACAAGCCCTAACATTACAGTCTGTTCTACCAACACATTCACTTCTTTAGAAAATCCAAAAATTGGATTATAATATAAATATTTGTCAGACTTTACTCAAAAGCTACATAGACATGAGTGGAGTTAAATCCTGTCAATATTCTCCTACACACTACAAAAAATGAGTTCTTAGCAAGTTAAATATCTTGGATATTTACAAAAACAAATACAAAACTATTAAGCCTACTTCTAGACGTTTTTACTATAAGCTTTAAGTGTTACGTTTTTAGAAATCTCTCGAGTTTCCAACTGGAAATTAGACATTCACATTCATATGACAACAGCCGTATTTATCACATGAAATGCCTAAAATGTGTGTAAGCTTGTAATAGGAATGAACCACTTAGGGGGGAAAAAATGGCTTTAGAAATCTCCAAAGGTGGTTTTGCAGAGCAGTTGGCTTAGAATCAGACCTCATGTGGGACTTCCTGGATGCGGTCCAGAGTTCGAATGTGATCCAGCGTATCGATGGACGGAGACAGTCCTCCGTGGAGACAGAAAATCTACAAAACCAATCAGAGTTGTGATTACGGAGTCCTAAAATAGCAGCGATCCTCGAACACAAAGATGTGAAAGGTGTATTTTATTACACAGACATTGATAAAGAGCTCATCTTAACTTGAAGGTCAGAGTCTTGTAGAATAATAAAAAAGACCTCATCTCTTTGTTTTCTGTTTTCTATTCTTGTAGTTATTTGTCCTCTCTGGTTAAAAAAAATAAATAAGCTATTGCGGGCTACTTCAGAAGAACATTTCATAACGTGGCTTATGCTCCGCCGAGGGAACTTTCTCACGGCTGCATGTTCCAACACAATGCACACTCAGAGAGAACTCATGGCTGTGTCCCAAACCACATAATGCACGCTAAGCAGAAGGCATAAAAACAGCAGTGACACCAGTAGTGTACTAACAAACTATTCAGTACAGTAGTATACAGTTTGTGACATGACCTAAGTCTGAGTAGTAAATATATTTTTTTTAAAAAACAAACGTAACTGTGACTGTCACCGTTACTGAGTACCAGGTGAAACAGCAAAACCTCTCGGATTCCTCATCTCAAAGCACGCTGCTCGACCACGGGATGAATTTGAGCAACAAAGCTCTGCGCATCTCTGATGCCGACAGACGTAGATGTAGCCCTAGCTCACTAACTCTATCTAGCTAAAACAAAGTGTAGAGAACGAAATGATCACCTCCGATGTTTGTATTTTCGTCACCCAATCTGTGTTCTGCGCACATTTTATTATCTAAACTTTATATACTGCTCTCGGGCCTCTAAAATGCTAGGCACAACCCGGATGCTAGTGTCGGCATGCTAAATATAACACGGTGCGATACATTTGCACACCGAGGTAAGCAGATGCACCAGATAACACACTCTCGCCCAATATAACTGAGTTTAAAAATGAAAATTAAAAAAAAAAAAAAAAGGGAGAGAAACACCCAACTACCTCCCTGTCTTTAGCGAAAATAACTTCACTACTGGTTAACAATACAAACTCCATAACAACAATAAATCAAACCTTACATTTCATCACATCTTGTATTATAGAGTAATATTTGACCCTTTTGCTGTCTTGCACCTGTTTATTTACACTCTCACACTCTCTTGTTGGCTGCAGCTCCTGCCAGGCACCATGTAGTTAGACTTTTTTCACGCCTAAAGTTCCAACACAGAGGTACCTGCACTGTTAACCGCATTACTAATACAGGATTGTCAGGAACACTCACAGCAACCCTGAGTATCAGATTACTCAATAATCATGTTTTTTTTTTTAGTAACAAAAAAATCCTATGCATTGGAAATTGAATCATGTTACCTGTGTGTCCACCAGGGCAGTGAGGGGAAGGTAGTCAAAAAGGTCGGTGAAATACTTCCAAACGTTTGCATTGCCGTATTTTCTCAGACACTCGTCGTAGAAGCCGTAAACCTGTGTGATCTGTCTGCTTTCGTGGTTCCCTCTGAGGATGGTGATTCGCTCTCTGTATCGAACCTGAGGAATTACGAAACGTACTTACATAACTGATCTCCATTACACATGCATGATTGGTGACGCTTAACTAACGATACAACACAGTACAGTTGAGATGCTTCTTTATAATAGTCCGGAAATATTTTTTCAAGGCAACCAATCTTTACCTTTAAACACACTAGAAGTGTGACAGTCTCTACAGAGTAATAGCCTCGGTCCACGTAGTCGCCCATGAAGAGATAGTTGGTGTCTGGTGATTTTCCGCCGATCTTGAAAAGCTCCATGAGGTCGTGGAATTGCCCGTGGACATCTCCACACACCGTGACCGGACAACGTACCTCCTGAACATTGGACTCCTTCGATAAAATCTCTTTAGCCTGGCAACCAGACAAATAAAGATGTGAGTACACCAAGGACACTGAGCATGTGATCATTTACTTAGTGAACTGATGAGTGAAATTGGAAGCGAGAGATTAAACAGCGTTGCCGTTAATTTATTTGAAATATCAGAAATGGTTATTTGAAATAATTTCAGAAGTCGTAGACTCAAATAACAGTTGCAACGACTATTAGGCCTAACTTTCTAAAATGCTAAATGAACGGTGACGTCAAGTTCTTTTTGAGTTACGAATACACTAATGAATAGTCAGTAACTATTCTAAACATAATTTGCATGATTATAAACGATGAATGAATAAAACCCTGACTACTTTAGGTATCTAAAGTGAGTCATGTACGATGTACACCATCGGAAAGATTCCATAAACTTTCGTATAGACAGGTGGTGCGTTAACAGACACTGCAGTCAGTCCGCCTAAAGACGTCTAAAACCTAGCTAGCTAAGTACGATTTCCTCACACAGTCAGTGTCACGCTTTGATCAAGTTATTGACTAAGATATGTGACATAACGAAATGGGCATAAGTCTAATCAGTTGAGTTTGTAATCAGATAGCTACTGTCGAAATGTTCACGACTCTCCTGTGCGATCATCATCAAAACAGAGAAGAGCACTTATACGCTCTGTACAGACGACAGCGGACAAAGTTTTAAAATGTTTAAAATGACCTAATAATGAAGCGACTTGCATAAAAAGAAAACGCTCAATAAACCAGATGTTATTACTCCGGTCTCTTCACTACTGCAGCAAAGAGACGACGACGAGGTTCATGTTTAAACTCGGAAAGTGACTTTGACCTGAGGTGATAAGACAGAGGCTGATGTGTATGATGCTAAAAATCAACCTGAGAACTCATTTCCCATCGTAAACTTATAATTCTTTTAAAAAATTATCAGTAATTTTTTTTTTTTTTTTTCTAAGAGGATGATGACATAAATGTAGAGGTAAATGAGGCGTCTCTCAGGGGAAAGGGAATGAAATATTTCAACACTTTAAATTTTCTCCTTTTTTTCCCACTTTTGGAGTGAAAAACAGCCTTTTAAAAGCCAGAACTTTACTTCTGATTGAGATACATGCCAAAGTGAGACATATTTAAATTCAAGAAAATGTGTAGTTTTCAGAACTATATAGTAGAAAATGTCAAAATTTGATCATCTGAAGGCTTTTCCCAGGCCACCACACATATCTCTAGAGCCCAACAGGGTTATATTAAATTAATTTTCTGCTTAAATATTCTTCAGAGGAATTTTAAAATAGTGACACATTTCCTCACCAAAATGAAGGGGGTGTAAACTTTTGCACATAGTGGTAAACAAAGAATGGGTTTTATTGACAAGCAGTTTCCTAACCAGCGCAGTAAATAACTAAAATTTTCGGCTGTATTTTTGCTCAAATGTTATTAATCAGAGCAAAAACTGCTAAATCTAAACTCCAGGACCAAAATTATCTACAAAAATCAGCAAAGTTCTTGCTGGTGTGTTAGACGTCTGCCTGACAACGGGCGCCATTACAGCGGACACACCCCGCGAGCTATGGTTGCTACCTGCAGTGCACTCGAAAACAGCCAATCAGCGTCTTAAGAAGGCTGAACGACAGCCAATGAGATGCCAACTAGGCAGGACTGACAGCCAATAAAAATAGAACTCACCGCCGCCATCTTTGGAATCGAACGTCTAGTAGCTATAGTAACTCGTTTATTTCAGCTACAGTGAAACTGGAACAAAAGTGTACGTTCAATAACAAGTGTTAAGTATGGATTACGAGAGATACTTACTTTCTCGCATAAAAATTTAACCTGGTTCTCCGACAGCTGCTTGCACTCGTTCAGCTGCTCGATCCATTGATCCAGTTCTTTTGTAAACACCTTCTCATCCATATTCACCACCCGAGAGCAAATAAAATCGAAAAATAAATCGTTAATGTAGGATTATAGGGGGAGAAAACGGATATTTTTTGTGGCCAATTGAGCTAAACCGGGTCTCGCGTCATCCGGGTCCTTCTCCGTTTAAAAAAAAAAAAAACGTTTAAAAATTACAACGAAGCAGCTCAGTTCTACAGATATATGCAGAATTATTCTAACGTAACCGAGAGTAATTTAGGATTTTGACTTGAGCGCTGAAGAGAAACAGAAAGACAGAAATAGACTCCGATGATTGCGAGTCCGAAGCGCCTGCACCCGCGCAGGAAGCGAAGAGGAAGCTGAGCAGCGTTCAACTGCTCGACGCGTTGCATCACGTTGTGCAGTATTGGTTTCCTCCTGACGTGCTGTGTTGTGATTCAGCAGCCTGTCAGGAATATTTTATTTTCAGTCAGTATTAGTTTAACTCCCTGTTTCACGTGGGAGAAATATATGGTGTTAATTTTATAAAAAAAAAAAAAAAAAAGTGTAGCAGCTTTTTCATTTATTCTCACAAGTGTTTGCTAATAAAGCAGCTTGAGCTGAACTGAACTATGTGTTGCAAACAAAAACAATAGCAGTTAACTGATGACTAACATATTTTTTTTAAGAGTTAGCATTTTTTTTTAATTGTACAGTTGGTTGAGTTAATTTATTTCCTTATTTGCACGTCTTCCTTTTGGTAATACGTCAAATTTTTTTTTTCTTTTCATAATCATCGGTAATCCGACATCCTCACCTGAAAGTCGAACATTAATGTCTGTAAGTCGTAATAATTATTTAATTATAGGTAGCATGGTGGTTCGATCCCGAGCTCAGGTCTGTGTGGATTTTCACATGTTCTCCCCGTATACATGTGGGTTTCCTCCAGGTTGTCTGGTTTCCTCCAACCTCCTAAAAACTTGGTAGTAGGTGGGTTAGCTATGCTATGTTGCCCGTGTGTGTGTGTGTGTGTGTGTGTGTGTGTGTGTGTGTGTGTGTGTGTGTGTGTGCATGGTGTCCTGCGATGGTGTCCCATCCAGGGTGTATTCCTGCCTCATGCGGTCTTTCTGCGATGAATGAATGTCTCGAAGTCATAATTACAGATGGTTGCTTCGAAAACAATTTTGATAGCTAAGTTTATTGACTTCACAAATGGGGAAATGAGACCATCCAAGTCACATATTTACCAGTGAGCGGTGTTCAGAAGATTTACAATTCTTTTGCACACTACAGCTCTGTATATCTGTTTTTTTTTTAAACATATTCTATTTATATATATATATATATATATATATATATATATATATATATATATATATATATATATATATATATATATATATATATATATATATTCTACATTACATTCCTCTGCTAATCTTTCTTTATTATATAGTCTACTAGATTTTATTATATTCTGTTTTTATTACGTATGTGTATATCTAGTTTGTTGTTGTTCTGTTCATTGTTGCACTGTGGGACGAGACACTAAGGAAAAACATTTCACTATATTACATCACATGTATGTAATATGTATGTGACAAATAAAGAACCTTGAGACCTTGAGAAGAAGGTAGACACACAGCAAGGAAAAAAAAAAAAAAAAAAAGACAGCTTTTATTGGGACGGAGATGATACAACTCCGCCAGAGGAGGTGAGAGTTAAGGACGTTGCTCATGGACCCAACAGTGGCAGCTCGGCAGTGCGGGGATTCAAACTCGCACCCTTTGGATTGGTAGCCTTGAACGTGAACCACAGAGCCACCACTGTCCATGTGATATGTTTGAGCTCAAGGCTACCTACAGCTGATCTTGTAACTCCTACTGCTGCACTCTCTGGAAAAAAAAACTACTTTTCCATGTGACTTTAATACTTTTAGTACGTATATTTTACCTAGGATCATGTAGTATACATTTAAAGCTCTGCTTTAATGTAATTAAAATCATTTTTTTAAGGTACACAGTATCCACATTTCCATGTAAAGGTACAAAAGGGGTACTGCTGACGGTGAGCGACAAAGAAAGGTACTGTTTAGCACTATTCTCCCTCATAGTGTGGGGGGAAAAGATGTTTGGAGGCATTTTGGGCAACTTTTTGTGTATCTTGTCTTTTAAATCAATCAATTAAAAAAATATTTCTGTGTGAAATATACAAATTACTGTCTAGGATTTCTAGCAAAATCCATAATAAACTTGTAATTCTACTGCAAAACATAAGCAAAATGCAGGTTTATGCATAATAGTAAAAGTTTTTTTTTTTTTTTTTGCTATAAAACATCACAGTGTTGTCTAGTGCTGTGACGGGGTGTTTATTAGGGCACCATGTATAACTCACAACGCTTTGGCACAGTGTTGTTGAAGGCACCCCTGCTGCTGTGAGAGGAGGCGTTTCTGTCAGGAGGGTGGAGGGAAGAGGAGAGGAGAGGAGATGCTGCTGCCTGATGATAATAATAGACCACTGAACAAATCTCTGCATATCAAACCCAACCTCATTTTATATAACCAGTTCTTAAAAATATAAAAAAACCGAGTTTTAAAGCCAACACGAAAGACATGCACACAGACCCTTCAGCACATTCAGTTCTCATCATAACAAAAATAAATAAATAAAAAAAATCAGGGTATTTGTCACAACTGTAGGCCTACCTTTTTACATAGTCAGAATGATCAACAACTTGGAAAGTAATTTGAAATCATTTCAGGATTAATCTGCTGACGCAGTTATGGTCCAAAGTGCAGTGCTAAGCCTTAGCACTTGAGGCCAAGTCCAGTCACAAGCTGAATGGGCCGCCGTCCAATAAAGTACTTACCACAGTAATTACTGAAATTGGCTGCCCCACATACTTAAGCCTTAGTGCTGAATTACCCCAGGAAAACATAATAAATAATTCAAGATACATCAAATCTTAGTGACCTAATATCCTGATAACACATTGTTGTCATTATTATACATTATACTTATCGCACAATATTTATTCACTTATTCCTTTTCAGTAACTGTTTTATCGTTTACGTCACAGTGGATCCGGAGCGCATCCCGGGAACGCTGGGCAAGAGGCAGGACCTTGGATGGAACACCAGTTCGTCTTAGAGCATCATGCATACACATTCACGCCTAGGGCCAATTTATTGTTGCCAATCCTCCTACTGGCATATTTTTGAGAAACCAACACAGACATGAAGAACAATGACATACAGAAACTCCACACAGACAGTAACCTGAGTTCAGGATTGAACCCGAGGACCCTGGACCCAGCAACGGTTCCCACTACACCACCGTGCTGACACAGTATTGCCTTACTTTAAATAAGTCATGGTATTGTGGTCTCGTTTTGTTTCTAATTCTTTTTATTCATTTATTGGCAGACATTTGTATCTAAAGTGACTTACAAGTGAGGCAGAATCCAATCCATTGTCAGCTGAGAGGCTGTTAGGTAGCCTTGGGACTTGAACTTACAACCTTCTGTTCACTAGAACAGAACAATTATCACATTTCTCCCTGTGACATTAACGTACATATCCTGTTTATTGTCTTATATGCATATACTGTAGCCTGTCTATATTTAAATGTATTGTATTGTTTTGTTTCATTGGTACACTTTGTGCACTTTTATAAGTAAATCACCTGGTAAGTAGTTTTTTTTAAGCATCTTGGAGAACCTGAGACTTTAGCAGTTTGGCTGAAACCAGACCGCCTTCGTTTTATATATATATATATATATATAGGAAG
>CM040983.1:4734286-4756623 GCA_022985145.1 Pangasius djambal | reverse complement strand
ATATATATATATATATATATATATATATATATATATATATATATATATATATATTTACTGCTAATCAACTTCTCATTCCCATCATAACTGTAGCGGATATAAGGTTTATTTCTGTTATTTTCTACTCAGGGAATCATTGTTTTTTTTTACACTATAGAAGTTGTATACTTTATCAAATGGAAATGTATGCATATAAGCCAAATTTTAACATAATCCTTGCTGTTACACTAAGTTACTAGTGTATTAGGTACACCTAACCTGTATCTACACTCATTGGCCAGTTTATCATGTGCACTTCGTAAAGACAGTTATTGGTTGCTGGCCACACTCTACGTCATTGGGAGGAGACCAACAGTGGACCACTGCTGAACAGATAGTTGTGGGGCGGTGGACCATTCTCAGCAGCTACATCAGTAGTAGTACATGATGAAACGAGTGTTGTTATTGCGGGAACAGGAGGTCAGGCAGTGTAGTGACATCATGCTGCAAAAATAAAATCCCCATGATTCATTTGATCGGGCATTTGTCAGGTTTCTCACACACACTACAAAAATTGGAAATGTATAGACTAATTTTCCATTCGTAGGAAATAAGATGATAGGTAAACAGTTCTGGAAAGTTTGGGCTATTAAGTTATCGAAATGGCATACTGTAGGATGTTTACATATTTGCATGTTCACACTGTCGGCTGAAGGGACACGTATTGAATTATGCAGCTGTATTTTTAGCTGCTGATGGCCCATTGGTTGTCCATTCACAGGCCTACCTTTTGTAGTCTGGAACGCTCTAGTGTCATAAGTGGACAAGTGAGCACCATATCAGAGCAATAAGTCAATATTAAGACTATTGATAACGTCTTTTGTTATTGATGAGTAAGGCACAGCTTAAAAATATATTTGCGGCACACATATTGGCAAGCATTCCTTGACGTGTTACTCATCGGTTGTTCTTGCCACCTACTGCCAGCCAGCTCTAGAGGGTTCAGTTGTGTCATTTGCTGAGAAATGTAAAGTTAAAAATGGATATGTAGGGCAGTGATCGTGCAAGATGTGAATCATTCAAAGACAACCGTTTGTGACCAACAACAGTCATGGAAAATGTCCTGAAAAGAGTAAGAACACTGATGATGTAGTCTTGGTAATGGTTATAGTTAAAATTGCCAAAGCTGAGGTTTGTTGAGGTTTGCTGTGTGACCATCTACATGTTTCATAGAGCTGTACTGTACAGTTGTTCAATACGGATAGACGAAAGGATGAGATTCTGAATTTTCCGTTGACAGTGGAACAGAATCGGGTGGGTTAGACCATGCACTTGAGTGTGCACAGTTGAGAATAATAAAGAGGACTCGCTAACGCGAACTCTGCTTAAAAAAAAAAAAAGAATGCATTTGACAAAGCACGCAATCCAGTGGTGAAAATTCAATTAAATAAATTACTACAAATACTACAAAGTCTCTTTGTACATTGTTGTTTATAACAATAACCAACAGGCAAAATGATCAAATCCACTTATTGATCTTTTTTCTCAGAAAGATATTTTTGAAAATGATTTTCTATAAAGCCTCCACACTGTTAGTGTCCTTATCATCATTTTGGCGTTATAAGCTGAATAAACTGCGAGAATGGCTGTGAGAAAAGGTAGTACACTGAGCCAGGATAAAAACATCGAACTCGCTTGGCGGTGTGCAGCGCTGCTTAACCAAGAGTATAATTTTTTTAATTTAATTCTGGTCAGCAATGCCATGCGCGTTCTGTGCGTTTGATAGCCGTCGTGTATGATAAAGTTAGAAACACGCTAGGATAGGCAGCACTGTAACGTGTTTACAACAGTAACGGATCACAAAGCCAAAGGGTTTTTACTGCATTTGTGTCGCTTGCATGAAAATAATGGAGATTGCTGTAGTAAAATTTAGAACAAGTTGAGAAGGAGGGAGTTGCGAAATTTTTGGGATGTCGCAGCCGGACACAGAAGGAACTTGATTGGGTAAAAAAATAGATGGTAATAGATGGGTATTTTAATCAGCATTATGAAAATGTCATTGGTAACTGACCGATTGTACACCCTGTCTAACCGTGAAATTGTGACACAACATATGATGGTTTCACAGGGAATGTCCCTTGACTGACAGCAACAAAGGGGTCTATATTATAGTATAGTTATTATGATATAGTACTTAGTTGAGTGTGCCATTCACTATCCTGACTCTTCTGGCTGGCCAAAGAGTCATCACCTACCTTACAA
Source organism: Pangasius djambal (assembly GCA_022985145.1). Taxonomy (NCBI): domain Eukaryota; kingdom Metazoa; phylum Chordata; class Actinopteri; order Siluriformes; family Pangasiidae; genus Pangasius; species Pangasius djambal. The sequence goes on along the minus strand of CM040983.1, from coordinate 4,754,382 downwards.
ACTCCTGCCACTAGCGTTAAAGACGCTTAAACAAGTCATAATATACCCCTTTTTCTTTCACAGTCCGACAGCCCAAAGAAGAAGCCTCTTCCAGAAGTGAAGTTTACTGTGGGTGATGTGGTGTGGGCCAAGTTTAACCGTAGGCCTTGGTGGCCCTGTCGCATCTCCATAGACCCCCTGAGTGAGAGCCACACCAGGATGAAAGGTTAGTGTTTCTACTGATTAATCATATTCACCCCCAAAGTTGGCAGCAGTCTGAGCTCCAGGTGTGGTGGTATGGAGTGAATATTACCTGTAACAATTCAGCATGTGCAGGTTTGCTGTTGCAAACTCTCACACATCTCTCAAAGTGATACAGGGCTCAACATCACCATGATGGCACTTTTGAGCTGAATACATTGATATGATTGGTCCACATTGTTGAGCTTTAAATTATCCTAATGTGAAATAACAGGCAAATTTAGAACCCTAAGAGATCTGGTTATGATTTGATCTTTTAGAGCCCAGCAGCAGGCCGTGTCGAATGTATTTCGTCAGGACGTTTGGGGAGATCGTGGACCAAGCTTGGGTTTCTGGGAAAGCCACATATGCTTTCGAAGGAGGCCAGCAGTTTGAGAAACTTCCTGTGCTCAGGCGACGAGGCAGACAGAGAGACAAGGGTTACAAATACATGGTAATGTCTGCAATTCCTTTTCTGTCCTTCTACTATTTTATTAAAATTTGCTAAATGTTAAAAAGAGTATTAATTCAATCACTTCCTCCATCTGTGATTCAAATGTAATATAATGCTTTATTATTACCTGTGGTATAAGCTTCTTTTTTGCCTTTGCTGCAGGTTCCAAAGCGCTTGATGCCTCTGTGGAAAGCCAGTGTGCTGGAGGCAGAGGCAGCTATGCCAGAGTATCTCAGGAGTAAACTACAACTTCCCTCAGTCAGAGAGATACACTCTCCTGTTATGGAGGAGAGGACATCCATCTCTCCGACCTTCTCCGAACTTCATCTGTCCTCACAGAGTCCAGTTTTCTCCAACGGATACAATCTTCCCGTCGATGGTTCGCCCAAAACTAAGGAGGGAGGCAAAAAGAAATCATCTGCTAAAAAGAAAAACAGCTCACTGCTGAAAAGTCCTCTTAAAAGCAAAGACGAATTGTTCTCCAAGCTGATGTCAAGCCCCACATTGGAGATTTGTAAACCTCATGCTGCTCCAGCAAATGATCCGGCGACTGACTCCAGGGATTGCCCTTACTCTGACATTGATACGGTTCCCAGGATACTGTGTCCCAAACGCTCAGAAGAGCCACTCAAAGGGGGGTCGGATAAAGAACTCTGTGCTGAACCAAAGGCAGAACGTGCAAGTAAAAAAGTGAAAAAAGTTCGCAAGACGGAGAAAGAAGCAGTGTCTTTAATGAAAAACAAGCCGAACAACAAGTCTACAATAAAAAACAAAAGGTACGCCACTTCGAATGGCAGGAGCTTGGGTAGCACTTCCCCAGGATTATCAGATGGCACATTTGAGATGCATTCTTTCTACTTGCCGGCAAGTTGCAAGCTCATGTCCCGAGCCCTCGCCAACTACGAAGAATTTGAAGAGAAGGATGATATTGACTCTAGCCGTGAATCCCGATCATCTTCTCCAACTCTGTCTGATGATCATGATTCGTTTTCTCCTATCCTGGATTTGTCAGAGAGCACAGATCACCAATGGCAAGTGAAAACAGAGCCCATAGCTGATCTGACACACCCAGTGTCTCAGCGCTGCGGGGGTTCCCCAAACCCGACTTTGCTCAAGTTAAGGAGAATCCGGTCCAGCAAGGAGCCGTCTCAGAACGGGTCTCAACTAAAAAGTAAAGATTCCACCGTCAGGCCTGCGGAACTGCCAGTCGCTGGTTTAAAAATCAAAAAAGAATCAAGCATTTCATGTTCCTCCTCCTCCTCCGTTTCATCCCCACCGCCTTCACCCTTTGAGGCTTTTCGGGAGCCTAAAGACCTCTCTTTACATTCTCTGGTGAAAGACGAGTGCGGTTCAGATGATCACAACACCAAGTACAAGTTCACCACCTACCTTATGTTGTTAAAAGACTTACATGACACCCGGGAGAAGGAGGGAAGGCCACTGACGCTTCCTCCCACCTCTCCATCTGCCCTTATCAAACAAGAACCCTCACTGCTTCCCACACAGCCCCACCCTGAACCCACAACTCCCAACACAGTTCACAAGAATGAACGTCAGACTCCTGGGGTTCAGAATGGGCCGCAGGGGAAAACCACAAACAGTCTGAAGCCAAATAAATCTAAACCTAAGTCCACAGGAAAAAAGGAGGCTCAGAAACATGACGGTGTGAACAGTTTGCTTCCTCTGGTTTCAGACCTTAAGAAACAGAACTCGCTAGATGTGGTTGATGTGAGAGCAGCTCCAGCTGAGAAGCTCTCAAAGTCCCAGTCAGATTCTGGCCTTGATAGCAGTGGGAAGGGCGTGATGTCGGCGGTGGCACCAAAAAAGCGCTGGCAGACGTTTGATGCTGAGATTGAGGACAGGGCAAAACCAAAGAGTGATCAGAGCAGCGTGCTTGAGCAGGACAGGGTCATGCCTCCTGCCAGACTCAATGGAGTATATGAGGAGAGCCACCAAAGCCCTCAGGTCAATGCTGCGGAGAGGAAGGATAGCTGTGGTAAGTGTGAAAGATTTGATTCAAAAATGAAATGCTAGTACACAGTCAAAAACCTAGCTGGTCTAAAAAAGGAACGTGGGTATCTTGCGGTAGGAACGATGTCATCACTGCTGTCCTGCGATTCTCAGTGGCAGATCTGGGACGAGGCACTGGGGTAAAGGTTATGTATCCTGTGGAGATGGTGCACTCTACGTATTAGGCTATTTCTGATTTAAAATATATCATCTTGTTGAGATCTTGTTGATGGTTGGCTGTAGGGATACGAATCCTTTGTTAAGAATGAGCAGATCACGTGTTTAACAGATACAAATCCAAATAAGAGATGCACGATTCATTATGTTTTGAGGGCATGGTTGAGACTAGAGGTATGCCTTAGGTCTGCAGGATGCAACAAAAAAAGCAAGTGGGAGGATTTTACTTTCATGCAGGTGTGAGCAAGCACACAGATGTGAAGCTCACGGGACAAAGAAAGACTGCGTTCGATACGTTTACAAAACACTTGTTCATTTTTCCTTAGTAACTGCCTGGTCTGAGTTGTGGTGGGTTACTTTATTTTGGAAAATAAAACCAACTAAATTTGTCAAAATATTGCAGGCAGGTACATACAAAAATAATACCTGCGTAAACATTCTTGCACGTCCACCTATTATGAACTGGAATGATGTAGCTGAGGTTGAGGAACTGTCAGAGCCAGAATTCACACAGCAGTGATGATATTTCTATATCTGGTGTTTTTACGGTGCTTTCGGGGGCATAGTGGTAGGGGGGTTTATTCAATTTAAAAACAAACCCAGAAAAACAGTTGAGGTTTAGGCCACGCCCACTGTGGTTTTAAATCCGATATCGATATGGGTATTTTATGGCACTAAACAGATACAGATACAGGTTCAGATAGTGTCGTCGTGTTACACCCTTTATTGGTTGTGACGTGTGACACGAGTGATACAGTATCTTAATCTTTCGAAATGTCCTTTTTTTTGGTCATCACTGTATTTTCTAATTCCTTTTTTCTTAGAAAGATGTGAGGGCGTTGGAAATGAAATTAGTCTAAGCCATGATGATTTTTAATTTATGTCAGCAGTCAGTTCATTAGACTTCACCGTGTTTGATAATGGCAGGTCAGGAACATCACGGCTACTCAGGGTTACAGCTCCCAGATGTAGATTTCTGCTAACTGTTTCACATGAGGCTGCTTGACGGTTTATAATCTGTTTATAGTAAATACATCAATAGCGTCAGATTTCCAAAGCTCTATTCTCATGAGATGACGACAAACGTCGATGGTACACATCTTTTCTGTGTTAGGCAGTGTAATGACTGTGCTGTCTGGAATCTCTGAATAAATGAATTCCATCTGTTGGTGATGGAGATCAGGTTTTTAATGGCAGGATGATTTATCAGGAGACAGTAAGTAGAAAAGGAACCTTGGCAACAATATTATTTACTGTCACGATGTTTTCATGATCGGTGCACACCTACAGAAACAAGGCATTAGCTCACGGTGTTGTGTATTTCTTTGGTATCTTTGTCATACAGAGGGTTTAGGTTTGAATTAAAGGGCGTGGTTAGGCGTGCAGCTGTATTAACCAATCAGATCGGCTCCTCTTATTTCCTTTAGTGTGTACAGTGCAGTACAGTGATGTTTTCGTTATGATTGTTATTCATTAGACAGCTTTTAAAATTCTTTTGGTTGAAATAATCAGCTGGCCGACAGAACTTTCAGCAAATATGTTTTCTCTGTCTGTGCAGATATTTTATTGGATATGTAATACACGTGCAAACCTGACTACAAGTGTGTGCGTATTTTTATGCAAAATCCACAATCATTTAAAAATGCAAGGGGTTAAATATAGCGTTATCTAGTTAATAGAGAGATAAAAAAAAAAAACGAGAGAAACGAGCAGAATAACAGTGATGAATATTGACAGAATAAAAGAGTTCAAAACCCACAGGATACATAAGCACAATAAAATCCAACAATAATGCTATCATTTGCAGTGTGTGCCTACAATTAAAACATTACATGAGTCACATTTAATTGTTCGTTTGTTTGCTGCCAAGTTTTTATCAGTGGAACTGGGCGCTTATGGGTCACAACACACTAATTATTGCATTACAAGCAAAAATGTGTTGTCTAAAGTGTTAAAAGTTGAGATATTCTGCAAATTGTGATGTCCGTCATGTCTGCTTTTTTTTTTTTCTTTTTTTTTTTGTAAACAAATTGCGGGAGAATTAAAGCCCTGAGAGCAATGTAGATAATCTGCTTCACAACAGTGGAAAAACAGTTTCACACTTTATCACTTTTACAGTTTTATTTAGGTAGGATGTAGAGCTGCTGGATCTTTCCATGTTTTTTTTTTTTATTTGAGATCATCAGGGCTAAATGGAAAGGAAAGTCATGCGAGAGAGAGCGTGAAAGTAGAGTAGAAATCGGGAGAGGTGAACTGATCCTTGTGTAAAATGCAAATTTGAATGGTTTTGGTTTCCTAACAACACGGATACTGAGACTATTAAATAAATAAGCTGGTTATTTTATTAGCGTATATATTGAAGATAGAGTATAATATTTTGAATGGATTTCTATTTCTGTGGAGTTCTTATTTGTTAAAGGTAAAATAATTTAGATGCGTTTAGTTAGTATTCTGGTGAGGCTGCCTGTTCATGTTCGAGAGGGGCGACATAAATATTGCATACAACCACAAAACCGGGTGTTAAGAAACGGGACTTTAAATCAATAAAATGCCGTCTTATCCCTGCATCTGCACTGAGGGGGAGTTTCTGTAGGCAGTAACATGCATTTTTGGACCAAAATGAGTTCGAAAATATCCCACTGCTTCGGCAAATTTAAACTGTTACACGTCCTTTTGCGCTGCTCCACTCAGGCACCCATGGTAACAGAGCAGAAATACTAAAAATTTGCTTGTGCCCAAACAAAATTGCAGAACTCCAGCATTAACCAGCAAATTAGAATTGCATTGGTCCAGAAGTGTAGTCTTTAGTTTACTGTACACACTATGTCTCATCTCAGTTTAAATAAAAACCTAGCTAAGCTTTTTAAATAAGGTTAGCTCTTGTACTGAGGGGTTAGCTGACTAACATAACTAGCTAGATAGCTAATAGTAGCTTGAAAGCTGGACGTGCCGGCTGTAAAACTGCCCTGTTAGCTATAATTTGATATGCGAATGATATGCAGCAATCTAAAACACTGTTACGGTTGTATAAAAAGGTTAGCTATCAGCTTGTTAGACACCTTTGGAGCAACACTTGACTATCGAAACAGTTAGGTCGATAATAATAAACACATAAATAAGTGTTGTTCTTTAACAAAGTAAAATGTATAATGAATGATGGAGAAGAGTTCCTTCTATAAGGAGACATTTCTGTAAGGAGTCTCCGACTGCCTAGCGAGTAAGGAGCACGCAGTTGAGTCTTGACTTCATGCTTTGATTGAAAAGCTTTTGTCACACAGGGTGGGTTTTGTGTTGGTTGCCTGATTCATTAGTGAGGCATTAATTCATTGATATATTTTGTTTTTCATGCTACCAATCTCACAGAGAGCAAAAGACTTCGGAAGCCAAGCAAGAGGCTGCTTGAGTGGAGCGAGGAGTATGAACAAATCTTCACTTCAAAGAAGAAAGCTAAGAAAACTCCCGAGTCCTCCAAAACAGTAAGTCTTATGTCTGTGTTGTTTCTGGAGCAGTAAGCAATGTATTGCATTTATTTCTGCCATATCTGGAGACAGCGTTTCAAAAAAAAAAATGCAGTGAGAATAAGGCTAAAAACATCATGTCCTCAGGCTTTCCTTCTAAAACCTGCTCAAATTTCCTGCTGTCTGAGGACTTCAACGTCCGAATTTAGTGCTTGACTGAACCATTTGACTTGCAAAAGACGTTTTTACTCCATGTCGTTTCACATGACACACAGATTCATGCGTAACCAGCGTCTTGTTTGGTGAAATCCATGCTAGAGTATGTTTGTAGGTGGTTGCACCTGTTTTGAGCTCCGCCTCCACAAGGCATTGGATTGGCTTAGAAACTCGAAACTGACTTTGTTCCTCACCCTGCTTCAGCCAGACGTTCTCACTGGCATCTCCAGATGTGCGTTCTCATGAGAGATTATTAAAGATGTAAAAGGATTTTTTTTTTATTTTTCTCTTTGGTTATATTTTTTGACAGTGTAGTACCACTGCTTGTTTTATACTTGTTAGAATTTTGTACTTTGCTATACTTTTTTCCTGTAAAAATTGCCATTGTGCAAAAAAAAAAGTGATACACAAATTTGAGGCGGTCTGGGAAAACCCTTTGGATGTTGCTGCGACTGATCTCTTGCAAACAAGCAAGCTTTCTGCCTGTAATATTCTTTATAGTCCTTAACTTTAAGAGCACATAAATATAATTTACCATTTGGAATTATTTGATTTATTGTATAATCTGCATTACATTGAGTAAGGATGCTGTGTAACCAACAGATATAGGCTATGAATAAAGGCAGGTTTAAACAAGTCAAATGAAGTCAAATGAAATGCAAATTATACCAATATATCATTTAAAATGCTAGAGCTTTATTTTGTGATTGAGATACATGCAAAAGAGAAACATATCCCACCCTGTAATTTTCTAAAATTTACCATATCATGTTTGCCTGCAGACGTCTTCGATTAATAACACTAATGTTGGTGAGCAGACCCTGAAACCTCCACTGCGTGACGGTGTGAGCTCAGCAGCAGGTCAGCCGTCGGAGGCTTGGATAACGGAACCATCACAGCACGAACGGCAGCTTACTCTAGATGAAGCAGATAACATCTTCCCTTCGCCACCTTTATCAACGCCCCATAAAGCTCCCATGGTTGAGGCGGAATCGGTTGAAAAGAAAACAGGTAAGAGTTGCGCTTTTTGTGCAGGTGCGCTCCCTTTGTGTCACTTCAAGAGTGTTAACTCACACTCAACCTTGCAGCATCTTCAGACAGAAAAAGGCCAAGGAAGCCCACGCATAAAGTCCTGGACTCTGCTTTTGAGGACGAGATTCTCAGGATCCCAAAGAAGAAGGTGAAAACCTTTCCTGCTGCACACATTTTAAGGAGAGCCGATGACTTATTTGGATATTTATCGTCTGTTTTCTTTTCTCTGTCAAATTAGGAGTCTAAGCAACAGGGTCAATGGTCAGAGGAAGCAGTGGTCAAAGATGTTCAGGTAGTAGTTTATTGTGTTTAGACTTAAATGAACAGACAAAAATGAAATGTACGGGGGCTCATGAGTGGCCCAACAGAAAAGCATTCATTCTGTTGTTGGGAAATCACAAGTTTGAATCCTGGCAGTGAGTGGCTGGAGTCACTGGGAGTCCTCGAGAGCAAAACTGCGATGCTGTCTGCAGTCAGTGCAGCGCTAGCCAATCCGTGAGCTCGTTATGCAGAAGAGGGCAGAAAGCACTTTCGTTCAAGAGCGTTACACTGCCTTGTGACACAGCAAGAGCAGCAGTTTGAAAACATGCGGTCGTTTGGCTTCACGTGTCGCAGAGGAAGCATGTGATAGCCATCACCCTCCGTAGCCGTATAACAGGGTTGAGCTGGCTGGTGGGCGGGAATGGACAGATGACCAAGCTGGAGAGAAAATGTCCCCTTCAAGTTCAAACGCAGTCAGTCAGCCAAGATGCGTTTTTTTTACTGTCTGAAGTTCGCTCGTTTAGTTTTGTACCAGAGCTACAAGCTTAAAGGTTTTAATTAGACATCTTTATAAACCACATGTGTAAACCATCTGACTTTTTGCATGCCAAACATTTTTAGGATTTTTTCCCCCTAAACATTCACTTTAAAAAGAAAAGTTTGTGTTTAGCAATTGATTGGCTGTTAAAGACATTTGTATTTTCAATTTTTAGAAAAATGAAGTGCCTGGAACCACTCTGTCCGGCCCCCCTTCTAATTCAGGTGAGCACTTTTTTTTTTTTTTCCCCCTTCAACTTTTCCCTGGTGTTAGCAAATGGTAGCTTTAGCTGTTTCTGATCTCCGGCCAGATTTGGATAGATTTAATTTGTCTCTTGTCTGAAGGTATAACACCCAGACCGGGTGATGCACAGACGCCCTTAAAGCAGCCCGCAACGTGCAGCGTCTTCCAGAGCCGCATCCCAGAAGAGAACTGCAGTCCACCTGAGCCCAAAACAGCCGAGCGGAAACCATGTGACAACCCAGGACCTTTAAACACAGAGGTGAGAAACAGTCAGGCAGTTGTGTTCCAATCCCTAATACTCGCTCCTGCCCAAAAGCCAGGAAGTATGAATATGGTGGAAGTACGATAAGCTCTCAAATTGGAGTAATATTTTTAAAATATTAGATTTATGATTTAAATGTGTACACTGACATTCTGTATATTCATTGGAGCCATGTAGCTTTTTTTTTTTTCCAGAGACAGAACGCAAGTTAACGTTATTTATAGGTTGCTTGTTTTCGTGATTGGTGATTAGTCAAACAGGCTAATAGCTTGAAGAAGTCGATAATAAATCTAACATTTGATAATGGTGGGTTGTGATTTCCAGCACTGTAAATAACTAACTAACTAACTTACTAAATAAATAAAAACCAGACACCCTGCCTGTGCTTCACAGACCCACTTTGAGAACCACTGCCTTAAATTATCAGAGTGAAATGCCACTAATGAAGATGATGGAAGTGATTTCTGATCCCTTGTGTGCCTCTCTTCACTGTTCAGGTGTTTGGTCCAGCACTGAATGAGAACGTCGTCCAGGCCAGAGACTCTTTAACTGCTGAAACAGGTCTGTCTAACAGTAAGAAGCTATCAGAGAAAGGAGGAGGCGCCTCACTGAAGGAGAATGTGTGTCAGGTAAATGATTTATAGATCAATGTTTAGGAAATAATGTCTACGCTTAATGCATGTGATGTGATAGAAAAGCACTAGACCTGTATATCTGTAGCTGTAATGGCTCAGTGCCAGTTTCAGGTGTGATATGGCAGGGTTTTTATGACTGGTGTGTATGGCGTGTGTTCCCTAGGTGTGTGAGAAGACAGGTGAGTTGCTGCTGTGTGAGGGACAGTGCTGTGGAGCTTTTCACCTACAGTGTATCGGCCTCAGCGAGACCCCCAGAGGACGCTTCATCTGCCAGGAGTGCACTAAAGGTGCGCTTAGAAAAGATGTAGAAAAGTCTGTAGAATAGTCTATTTTTTTTTGTCTATTTTGTAGTTCTGTATGAACCTTCATAGCCTATCTTGTATGACCTCTGTTGGCTTCCCTTGTCTGTGGTTGCCAAATGTTTTTCCTAGTTCGGATGTCGGAAATTTACAACCTTACAAGTTTTAGTTACGAGTTTTTACTTGAGTTGCAAGTTTTACTCGAATGCAGCATTTGTACCTGATATCAGGATTTTTGTTTTATCAGGAATACACAGTCTTTCATTTTGCACAGCTCTGCTGTTGAATCTAGAAGCAAAAGCCAACAGTATGTTTGCACATTACATGACCAAGTGTTTGACTATAATAAGTGGGAAAAAAACAGGGCTCAGAACAGAACCTTGTGGGATACCATTTTGCACTTTTTTACATTTTGAAAAATTCCCTTTAACCCTAACAATCTGGTATTGGTCTTTTTTTTTTATTTAAATGTTTATTGGTAAGGACATGCAGAAATTGACATTTACATGATACACTGACATGAAAAAGCTTCTTCTGTATACATATGAGTAGTAATGGTGTCTTTAATTCAGACCTGCATCAAGCAAGAAGTTCACTGAAGAGCGTATAATAATATCGTAGAACAGTTAAGGTCATGTCTTAACCATAAGAGCATAAAATTTGTGCCCGCTATCTAGTAACACGTAAAAGTGCACTACAAGCAAATTATTATGCTCAGGAGTGCGCTACAGGTGAGCTCACTCTCCACTAATCTGCACTGGTGAGTTAACTCACTTAGGTAGCTTTACTGAGCAGTTTAGTGCTACATTCACTATCACTGGTGCTAAGATTATTTTTTATGTCTGTTTCCTTTCTCTCCAAGGCGTGCACACATGTTTTGTGTGCAAGAAACCAGGCGAGGACGTCCGACGCTGTATGATCCCGGTGTGTGGGAAGTTCTACCACATGGAGTGTATAATGAAATTCGCCCCCACGGCTCAACAGAACCGAGGCTTCCGCTGCTCCCTCCATGTCTGCCTATCCTGCTACATCACCAACCCCACAAACCCCTCCAGCTCCAAGGGTGAGTAGCCAAGTGAGGCGTAGTCTAATCGAAAACGTACGGCATGGTATCATTTTGTACTGTATCTCACCTTATAATGTGACTTATTGAGCGATTCTCTTATTGAGTGATTCTCTGTTGAACACATTAATAACAAAACCAAACTGAACTTCACATTTATTATCACATTTAAGGTCAATTTATGTTTAAATCCACTTTAATTGCTATACTAGATGTTACTTATGCTCCAATCATGACAGTTTTCCAACTCAGAACTTCCTACTTTCCTTCTGAAAGCGTTCATTCGTTTAATGTCAGAGAACACGGACGCACAGGAAAAGCTAGCACTTGCTTTAAATAGCTTTTCCACCCAAACACCTAAGACAATCTTTGTCTGCCTGTGTGTGTGTACGCGCTACAGGTCGCCTGACCCGCTGTGTGCGCTGTCCAGTGGCGTACCACGCAAATGACTACTGTATGGCCGCCGGCAGTGTTCCGCTGGCCAACAACAGCTTCCTGTGTCCCAACCATTTCACCCCCCGCAAAGGCTGCAAGAACCATGAGCACATCAACGTCAGCTGGTGCTTCGTCTGCTCTGAAGGTCTCACCTCCCTCACTGCAACAATAAAAATGAATTTTACGCGTTCTGTTTATAAGAGTGTTGGTCTGATGTAAACACATTTGAACCTGATGGAGTATTCCCCACTAAATGCAGTGCCGTACTATGTGCATGTCATACAGGGTCTTAAAAATATCCTCCTTCTGGAGCACCAAAGTATTAGGAGTCGTGACATAGAGATAGCTTCAGTGGAGGCCGCGCACATTTCCGGGACAGAAAAAAAAGATTCATAGTTATATTATGAATCCACTCTTGTTAGGGTATTATTAGAGTTATGTGAAACACTAGAAACACTTTTAAACATTACAGACTGCATCTTTAAAGCAGCGCAAACCGCTCCATATCAGTGTCTCTTAAATACTGAAGCGCCTCTGCAAACAGAAGACATTTTAGTCTCCCCATTTAGTCAGAACCCCATTTTAGAAAAAATAGGAAAGTTGTAATATCTGAGCTTTGGTTTAGGGGGAAGTTTGCTGTGCTGCGAGTCCTGTCCTGCTGCCTTTCATCGCGAGTGTCTGAACATCGAGATGCCCAAAGAGAGCTGGTACTGCAACGACTGTCGCGCAGGCAAGAAACCCCACTACAAGGACATCCTGTGGGTGAAAGTGGGCCGCTACAGGTCAGTGTTCTGCTGCGGGTGCTTCAATCATTTCCAAAGCAAATGATATCCTTTATGACATTCAAACGCTACGTTTCAACACAAAAAAAAATGTGTTTTGAACAGGTGGTGGCCCGCGGAAGTGACTCAACCCAAGAACGTACCCGAGAAGATCTCACGCCTGAGGCACGAGGTAGGCGAGTTCCCCGTACACTTTTTTGGCTCCAAGGACTACGTGTGGACGTACCAGGCCCGTTGCTTTCCCTATATGGAGGGCGACGCCCACAACAAGGAGAAAATGGGCAAAGGCACAGACGCTGTCTACAAGAAAGGTGCTCAAATAACCTGTTCTCCAAGGTCCTCCATCCAGTTCTGCACACTTCAGAACTTGTCTTGCTTCTGAGTCTCATCATCTAGCTATGTAGCATATTCTTTAACCGCTTATGTTTAAGCAGGAAAAATAAACTGCATTAGGACACCAGGGATGGTTTTATTAGAATGATCATGTGAACTGAACTGGGGGATGATACTATCCATATTTACTTCGTATAGCTTTAAACGAGGCTGCTGAGCGTTTCCGAGAGCTCCAGGCGGAGAAGGAGATGAGGCAGCTTCAGGAAGATAGGAAGAACGACAAAAAGCCTCCACCATACAGACACATTAAGGTGGGTCCCCGTCTTCCTGTTGATTTTTCCACTGTCGAGAAAATATCATGACATCTCCTCTCATTGGCTGCTTCAGTAAGGGGTGGGTGAACATTACGCAGCAGAGGAAGCGACACTATTTTTAAAAAAGTGAAATAAAGCAGAAACTTTTAATCTGGCTGGTTAACAAATTGATTTAGTGCACAGAAGAAGCGTGTACATTAGCTTCTATGTCCTAGTTCATGTCCAAGGTCTGTTGTTTTAGAGTATACAGGAGATCTCTGGAAAAACATTCCATATGGTTAAGCTTTGAATATTTATTACTGGTTCACAAGTTAGCTGTGAGTTTTTATTTACGTACCCTTTGCTCACTCTGGTTTCCTCCAGGTGAACCGACCAGTAGGGAAGGTGCAGATCGTGACTGCGGACCTGTCGGAGATCCCGCGCTGTAACTGCAAGGCCACAGACGAGAACCCATGTGGCATAGACTCAGAGTGTATCAACCGCATGCTGATGTACGAGTGCCACCCGCAGGTGTGTGCGGCAGGAGAGAGGTGCCAGAATCAGTGCTTTACCAAACGCGAGTACACTCCAGTGGAGATCTTCAGAACACTGTCACGCGGCTGGGGCCTCCGTAGCATCAGTGACCTCAAGAAGGTAAGAGGGCATTCTGCTCTTTTATGCTTTATGAACTGGGATAACCAGATGATTTCTGCAGTTATTACACTTTATACTGCGTCCAATGAAAATATGCGTTTTTTTTTTTTTTTTGGATTGTCTGATAGGTTGTTTTCTTATATCAGGATGTAGATCCAGTCAAAACTGTAATTGCAATTCCATCCTGCTTCACATCATAGTGTCTTTTACTTCTCTAATTGTTCCTTGTCACTAAAGTTTTGATATAAGGACACAGTGATAATAAATGCACAGGATAGACCATGTTTCATTCATTGAAATGTGGCTTAACATGAATTACAGGAATTATACAAATAACCTAAACATAACATGTACAAGTAATAAAGATAATCACACAAGATCATCAAATAAATTCTAAAAATTAATTGATGTATAAGACAAAAAATAGCGACAGGTAAAGTAATCAAAATAAAGGCGAACATAGGGATTCCTCAGGGATCGGTGCTGACCTACCTTCAGTTTTTTTAGTGATCTTAGTATTAATTTGTAACATGTGGTTTACATACTACTGAAGGCAAGATACATGTGCATAAATGCTTTGTGTGTTTAATTAATGGCAATCCAAGAATCATCATCAAAGTCCATATCAGGGGTCAGAATACAGCTAGGAAACAATAAAACAGTATAATACATATTACAAAAATAAAAACATAAGCAGGGTCAAAACCAGGAAACATGGAAGCAGAGAACAAGACTTAAAAAGACGTGATATCATTTGATGAGATTTCACAACGAGACAAAGAAAAAGCCGGGTATACAAACTAATGAGTGAGCTGACACAGAACAGGCGCACACAATAGAGGAAGAAAGCAATGAGAGGACGGGGTGGAGACTCAAACTCATGGCTTTCGTCGCCTGTGACGCAAAAGAGGAATCCTTGACGTATTTATTGTTTGAAGTGGTCAGCTTTAGGCCAACGCGCAGACATGGTGAATCTGAAGAGGCTGTTTGCTGCTCCTTTCAGGGTGCGTTTGTGAGTGAGTACGTGGGCGAGGTGATCGATGAGGAGGAGTGTCGCGCCAGGATCAAACATGCGCAGGAGAACAACATCAGCAACTTCTACATGCTCACGCTGGATAAGGCAAGTCTTCAGAACACACGAAACATGATGTCTCACTCGACATTCTGTACCCCACACTTCCTCAGTCAGCGCGGCACGTGAGCAGTTAGACAATGACGTAATTCCTGTTTGTGCATTGACTGTGAGTCGATTCACTTATGTTTCGTCTCTCCGTCTTTCCTGATGATGCAGATCCAGCCCTGAAACATACAGTACATGAAGCCAGTTGTCCAGTTACTCGTGTTCCTTTCCTTATTTAAAACTATTAAGTTTACTCATACATATTTAAATAGTGTCAAGTCTTACCTCATAACTCATTTATGCATTTATCGTACTCCATTACAGTGAATTTACAAAGTACTGCACAAAATGACTCCTCCATCTTTTTCTGCCATCTTTAACACGATTTAACAAGAGATCTGTTTTTTTTTTAAGCATTATATGGCTATCAGATTGTCCCCCTTCCCTAACGTGAGCCATGCTTTTTCCTGTGTTTAGGACCGCATCATTGACGCAGGGCCGAAGGGAAACCAGGCACGCTTCATGAACCACTGCTGCCAGCCCAACTGTGAGACTCAGAAATGGACAGTGAATGGGGACACGCGAGTCGGGCTCTTCGCCCTCGTGGACATTCCTGCAGGTGAGACAGGCTTTTACTATTTCATCCACATTGTAATTCACTACATGTGTGGGTTGATCTGTGCAGACCTGCCGACTTCCACACATTTGGCTCCACATTTTAACATTCAGTTATCACTGAAAACGCCAAAAGAGCAGTCGTCTTTGTACAGTTTCATAGTTTACAGTTTACAGCCCATGTTCTGCGTATTTATTGTCCTGCACTTGTCTCACACTGTTGTTTATTTGCACTTTATGTAGTCTTGAGTACTGTTTTGTGTTGTACCATGGTCCTGGAGAAACGACATTCCGTTCCATTTTATACAACCGTATTGAGGAATGGGGTGACAATAAAAACCCACTTGACTTGATCTTTTCCCCTCATATTACAATTGCATAGGTGTTTTGAACTCTGTGATATTTACCCTGAGCCCCTTCAAGCCCCGTCCTTTTCCCCCTACGTCACATTAGTAATCTTTTGGCCAGTGCACTCGTATCGACTCAAAGTTTTCGAAAATCTTTGAAAGAAGCACTGAAGTGTTGCCCTTCATTTCTGTTAAGGTAAATGGAAAATGTTTTGAGTTCATTCATGTTCATCCCTGTCTAATTTAATGGTCTCATCCAACTGTTTTGCAGGTGTGGAGCTCACCTTCAACTATAATCTGGAGTGTCTGGGTAACGGCAAGACGGTGTGTAAATGCGGAGCGCCAAACTGCAGCGGCTTCCTGGGTGTTCGACCGAAGGTACAGCATGCAACGTGGTTACTAATGATCAGTTACTGACCACCGATAAGCAACAACACACACACACACACACACACACACACACACACACACACACAAGCCAAACAATGAACATTAGATGTTATTGTATGGAGCTAGGAGATCGACTGGAAGATGGTTTCCTGTTTCCTCCCTGCAGTTATTGCACATTGTTTAATTACTGGCTCATTTTTCTAAAGAGAATTAAGGGTGTGTTATGGAGCTTTCACCCCTTTTAGTCCGTTTGTTGTTTGTTACTAATTAATACTTTTGGTTTGTTTGCTGCTTGGTTTGGTTTGGTTTGGTTTGATTTCACACTGCACATAATTAAATGGACCAAAAATCGTTGCCGTGTAGAGCTAAAAATATACTTTCATTCACTGTCAGGAATATGACGACGGAAAATGTAAAAACCTTTTCCCAAATGCATGTAGAAATCCCCCAAATCGTGGTGAACACAGAGTCAGCGCTCAGCAAATGATTAGATAATTACGGAAATAAGTAGTTTGTGTATCGCATCCAGTGTTGATTTTCTCTCACTGTTTGTCAGTCCAAATCTCTGCATTTCTCTAGCACTACAGCTCTGTCCTTTGACTCAGTTTACGCATCACAGCTCAGTTTAACAGCCCGCATGTAGAAAAACAAAAATAGCTGCAAACACGCGGCTCGTTTGGTTCACTTCCTGGCTTTCTTGCTGCAGTTGAATCGCACCAGACATCACTTAGTAGCAGACCGAGACGACCTTGCTCAGACATTCTGAGACCGGTTGTTTTGGTCCACACCGAATGTGATTGCTTTGTTCTCACCTGCTTAAAAAAAAAAAAACACACCGCAGGGGAAATGACACCGCAAGCACTAAACGCTTCATGCTGAAAGCACTCGACCACTCTGAAGTACTGTTACACGTGTACATGTGCTGCTGTTTCAGAATCAGCCCCCGTCGGAGGACAAGGCCCGTAAAGGGAAGAAGAAAATGTCTGCGAAGAGGAAGAGCCAGCTGCAGGTGGTGAAGGAGCGTGAGGATGAATGTTTCTACTGCGGAGACGGTGGGCAAATTATCTCCTGTAAGAAACCTGGCTGCCCAAAAGTTTACCACGCCGACTGTCTGAACCTGTCCAAGAGACCCGCAGGTGAGAACAGAGGCACACGAATCTTTAGAAAGTATCTGGTTCTGTTTATTTATTTATTTTTTTTGAGTGAGTACAGTGTTTGTAGTCACGAAAGGCAAACTCGACGAACAGGTAATAAAATGGCTGATTTTACGTGAAAATGTGAAAGCTGCTGCGATGGGTCGTGTAGGACGGACCCCATCATGAACGAGACCGTGGACTCCCCTCTCGACCAAAAACACTGAACGCTTATTAGGAAATGAGTGAGATTTTATCTATCTAGTTGTATTATCACATTAAATTGAAACTGTGGATTTGTACTTCAGGGACAAGCGTACTCCAAAATAACCAACAAAAGGAAAAACTAAGATTTTGGTGGATAAATAACCAGGTACGCATACAAACACAACAGATTTTAAAACAGCTAGTACTTCCCACAAGCTGCAAAACAACAGGTATTAAAACAAAGAGAGTCAGTTTGGTCTTGTCTGGTTAGGTGGCACTGCACAAGGAGCATTGCAACAGACAGTCATAACAGCTGCACATATAAACTAGCCCTAAATGCCCCTATGATGAAGCTAAGTGTGTGTTTGTGTTTGCTGTTAGGTCGCTGGGAGTGCCCGTGGCACCAGTGTAACGAGTGTGGCAAGGAGGCGGCATCGTTCTGCGAGATGTGCCCCAGCTCGTACTGCAGGCAGCATCGTGACGGCATGCTCTTCATCTCCAAGTTGGACGGCAAGCTCTCGTGCAGCGAGCACGACCCGTGTGGCCCCGACCCCCTGGAACCTGGGGAGATTCGCGAGTATATCCCGGGAATGCCTGTCTTATCCACTCCACCCAATGCAGCCAAGTACAGGTTAACCCCGCCCACCAGTGAGCTCTACATCCCTCCCGCCCCCAGGAGAGCACCCTACGGCAGCCAGCGAGTACCCTTTGAGGATGAGGTAGTGTTGGACGAAGACCTGCTTCCTGCCTCTTCTCTGTCTAAAGAGGTGAAAGATGACGTCGTGGCCGAGGTAGAGGACGGAGAGGTGGTGGAAGGGCTGATTGGGGGTGAGGATATGGGACTGGAGGTCATAGGAGACGAAGATGAGGACGGGGAGGTGGACTACGATGAATTTGAAGATGAGGACGAAGAGGAGGAATTTGAAAAGGAGTGGGATGAGGACGAGTGGGATGACGACAGTTGCGTGGATGAAGACTTTGACGCTGACGGTTTAGTGGACGAGTCGTATAGGGGGAAGTGAGCAATGTGTGTTTACTATCCATCCATCCATCCATCTATCCGTTCATCCATCCGTTCATCCATCATGCACTCGCTCACTAGACGGTCTCAGTCACTGGGCAGCGAGATAGGCGAAGTTCCATTTCTCCGTTCGTTACACTTTGTAGCCTGTAGGAATGAAGCAGGGAATCTGATCTCAGATCGGCGCTCTTATCTGGAGGGGCTCAGAGATCAGCTAGTGTGTGCTCAGCTGGATGCAAAGCAGCTCTTTTCGACTCTAACGGACTTGGGCAACATGCTGAGATTAAAAAAGAGGTCAGCTTGCCTTCTCTAACCAAGTTCACTTTGACAAAGGGGACTGGAAAAATAAAAAGTGGTGCTGTGGACCTTTGGCTGTTCAGTCAGAAGTCCTGTATTGGGTGTAAAGTTACTGTCTGGTGCTTCTTTGTGTTTCTTTTTGTTTTGTCATCTCCACCTACTGTTTACATTTTTATCTTTGTGAAACCATGGACGGGGATGGAACAGTGCAAAACATCTGGTAAGCTCGAAGTGGGGCAGCAACACTTGTCAAGATGACGCCAAGTCTTTAAGAACACGAGTCTAAAAAAAAATTGACTCTTTTAAATGGATAACACTGGTTCTGATTACATAGGTTGGTGTTTGGGTCAGATTAGTTCATTAGTTTCTCAGTTCTTCCATAAAAAAACAGATTCTGTGAAAGTGAGCCTTGGCCCAGTTGTGGTTATTTAAGGATACCAGGTGGTACCAGGAAACGTTTAGAGCCAGGAAGGTCATATAAGTGATGAGCAAATCTTGGAAGTTTACAGCTTGACAGATTTATAGAACTCGTTCAGAATCGAGACTCTGGTAGTCAAATCCCACTTGTGACTACACTGAAGCTGGACCACCGCTGTAACTGGATCACCGTGCCTCCCAGCCAGTTAGCAGCTGTACTAAATTATAGTTCTCCACTTCAAATTATATTTGAAGATGGAATCAGGTGTTTGTCCTGCTGAGTTAGAATGAAAAGCTGCAGCCACCTGGGTGAAATTCAGATACGACTGATGACCCCTGATCTCAGTGATGCACTTTTGGATATTGACCATGCTTTCGTATTATTAGTAGGCTGGTTCTGCGTGTCCCATTCAGAATTTGGTGACAATAAATTGAATTAGAAAAAGCATTTGGCAATCACGAACCCTAACAGTGGATTTAAAAAACAAAAAACAAAAAAAAAAAAAACATGATCAAGAGTACATTAACAGTTTAACTGCACCACACCAAACAGGATTTTCAGTGACTTAAGCCCCGCTCCTGAATTGTGACTCAGTTTTTAAGAGCTGGAGTAGAGAGTTGGTAAAGAACTGCCTTCTGTGGTGGAGACGACAGCAAAACAAACCGAAATGACCAGAACTACAGTTTTACTATGAGGTTTATTATGACATTCCAGGCATCGGGTATGATTTCTGTGCTGCACGTTGTAGGAGCGACATGTTCATTTGAACGTACGCCTTTATCTAAGGTAACTAACTGCTGTCGAAATAAACTTTACACGCCCCGACTCAAGTCAGGATTCGCGAAAAGCGGTTCAAGTGCACGGACGTTCAAACGAAATACTACTCTTCAATTCTACAATTCTAATCTTCAGTTCTTATTTTTATATTGTTTGGTTTGTCTATTTAATTAGTCAAATATAATAGTATACTCATGACACTGAATTCATACAGAGAGCCTGCAGTGAAAACATTTCAAGAAATATCCTCAAAAACCATTTTCCAGACGGGTTTTTGAAGGCTTTTTGCAAAAATGATCCGTGCCGAACTCCAGTCATGGACTGTACAGCCAGACGTGAAAAAAAATTAGTTAACGTGTGGGTTAAGAATGAAAAGTTTAAAAAAAAACAAAACAAAACAAAAAAAA
>CM040983.1:4712307-4734186 GCA_022985145.1 Pangasius djambal | reverse complement strand
GCGGGAAAGTTAGCAGTTAGCATTTGATCGACGGATTTCTACATTAGCGATAGCCTCGTCGGATATTTTGAGAAATCTTGAATCCAGCATAGTAATACATCCACTAGACGGTAACAGGTTTGTGCCTTTTTTATCGTTAGCTTAGAAGGCGTACCTCAAGGGGCGACATCAAGTCCTCGTGGACATTCTGAATCTTGTTCACCAAACTTTAGATAATTAAACAGTCGTTATATGTGGTTTGTATATTGGCTATGTGATTGATTTTTTTATCCGATCCAACAGACTGGAATGAAAATACGTCCCGGCTAGTGATTTACCCAGCACAAGCGAGAGACTGCTGTTCCAAATGAAGGACCCTCATGTTTTATTATTGTTTGAACAATGTTTTGGCCTTACAATCATTCTCTTTTGATATCCACTGAATGTTAAAGTCTCTGCCCCACTTGTTTTCGTTCTTTATGTTGTAATCTTTGCAGCAGCCATCTTTCTTGTCAAAAAAGCATGTTTGCTTTCCTTTAGTCTCTTCATATTTATGGACTTTGTAGAATCAGTTCTCACTGTTTTACACTTTTGTCATACATTTCTGTGTGTGTGTGAGTGTGTGTGTGTGTGTGTGTGTGTGTGTGTGTGTGCGTGAGTGAGTGTGTGCGCGTATGTGTGTTTTTGTATGGCGTTAGTTGCCGAATCTGAGTGCTTTGGTGCTGCAGAGAAGACGAAACACACACCGGTTTGGTCTGGGGAAAAGTGGGGCAAAGACATTGCTGCCATGTTAGAATCCTCTTCAACTGTACTGTACTCCTTTGTGTATATGAAAATATTATAAGTAAAGTTTTACAGTAGCGACACGGTTGTTTCTGTCAGTCGAAGTCGACTTTTTTTTTTTTTTTAAATAAAACAACAACGTTGTTTTTCTTCTTAAAATCCATATGATGTGCTGTACCCGAGAAAACAAAAATGAAAAGCTTACTGTTAGAGAAATTCAGCTGCTTTATCCTGGCTGGGGTCGTGGTGGATCCGGAGCCGATCCCGGGAACGCTGGGTCTGAGGTGGGACAGTTCACTCGGGATGGGACAACAGTACAACACACACACACACACACACACACAGACACATTCACATTTTTAGACAAAGTAAGGTAGACAGTCTTCGTGTCTCTGGTTTTTTTTTTGGGCCAGTAGAAGGAAACTGGAATTGATGTGGATTATACACGCTGTAAAAAAAATCTCTCTTAGTGATTTGGCAATGTCATTTAGCTTCATGATCTGAAACACACACACACACACACACACTCTCTCTCTCTCTCTCTCTCTCTCCATCTCTGGCAGTAGGTGATTATTGGCGGATTCTTGAGCAAAATCATTGGTTCACACAGTTCTTACAATAGTATAAGTTTTAATAATGAAAGCAAAAACTATCATTTACATAAACTCAAAATTTAAATCAGATTAAATCCTGAATAACAGGCAGAACTCGACACCGACGCAGCCAACAAGTCCAGTCCTTCTTGTTACTAATCTGTATTCCTCAAAAATACACTTCAAACAGGGAGGAAGCCGTTGAAGAAAAACGCTCTCAGACATTTGACCTTGCCGTGACCTTGAAACAGATTGGATCGATTCCCAAATCTGATCGGTTCGTCTGCTGGTTACGATCAAAGCTCCATATCGATCCTACAAACATTCAGCCGATCGTGCTTGAGATATCGCACTCGTGAGACTCTCAGACAGAGGGACGGACTGAAAATAACGAATATCTAATTAAAAGTAACCGAAATAGTCTAAAGAGTTGGGAAAAGTCAGCTCTGAAATTATTGGCACCTTTCATTAAAATGAGCAAAAATGAATTATATTTTCTGCCATTCCCTAATCTGATGGTTGATTAATTTTCCAATAACAGCGGCTCTGACAGTAGTGCAGCTAATCACAGGTTTATATTAATGCTCTCCATTTAATAAGTTATCGTTTCTATAGTAACGGTTCATTCACAGGGACTTGTATGGTGGATGCTCCATGAAATTACTACCACTATTATTAACAGTAAACAGTAAAAGTATAATAAAAGTATAAAAGTAAAATGAATGTCATTTCACAAAACAACAACAACAACAACATATAGTTGAGGATAAGCTTTCAAGACGTTTATTTTGCAATTTTGGAAGGAGTCTCCAGTGTCAGCGCTTTGTAACAGTCAGAGATTTTTCCCCCTTTTTTCTTTTGTCTAACTTGTAGAGAGTGAAAAGGAGAATCTGGTGAAGGAACGACCGTTTATCGCTGCTATGATATAAGCCATAACAGGAACTAACTTGCTTCACAGCATTACATGTAACTCTAAATGGGTAAAAAATACATTTTGATAGGTAGTTCTTAAATAAATTAAAAGATGTATTTGTTGGCAAACTGCTGTGGCAAACGAGGAGTAAATTCCTCTAACAGCACGACACAGAGTGTATGATTCCTTACCCTGTGCAGGACACCAGCGCTGTTCATCCTCCTACTCGGTAGAAGGCAGTAAGTGTAGTAAACGCACTGAAATGACTGGATGAATTCCAAATGGCGTCGTTGCTCCCTACATTAGCGCCCTCCGTGTCCCTTATGACGTATTAGCTAGCGCTAGTAGTGCGCCCTACATAGTGCACTAAGGTGCGAATTGGGATGCGGTCCGAGTAGAAAAGGACCTTCCTGTTTCCAGGGGACGTCTGGTGGAGGAGTGTTGCTGCTACAACAACAGGCGAGTACATTTTGTTTTATTTTTATTTTTTTTAAACGTACTTACTGCAAATAAGTTACGAATGGTTGTTTAATTTCACACTGAAATTCCGTAGGTATCATTTACAGCCGTTGTCAGTGTGTAATATTTTTTTAAATAAACCTTTTTTTTTCTTAAGTCCTTTAACCACCGAGCTGTTGTTTGTCCTGATTAGCCTGTTAGCTTAGCTCACTGTTTCTCTGTTTGTTTTGGTCTCTCCATCTCCCTCTCTCCCTCTCTCTCTCTCTCTTACATTTATAAGATCATAATTCGCAAATGATTCATCTTATATCTGTTAGAAAACAGACCAGTTTTTCCTTCCGTGGCTGTGAAAGGGAGAAGTCTGGCTGTAATGTTGACTAGCTTAGCTGCAGAGCTGGCCTGTGTTTATTATTTATTTCAGCTCAGTGTGTTTTATACAACAACTCAGCTGTCTGGCTAGCAATGATAAAGAAAATAATAATAAAGTTTTAACTTATTTAAATTAAAATGAAAGGTCATTTCCATATTGCAACTTTTGTGTTAAAAATATAAATATATAAATAAGTTGATAATAATGTAAGTTTGCACTGCTGAGACATTCCTACAGGAAATAAATAAATAAATAATAATAATAATAATGTGAGTTTGCACTGCTGAGACATTCCTACAGGAAATAAATGAACAAAAATAATGATAGATAGATAGATAGATAGATAGATAATTAGTGAGCTTTTGGGGATTTAAAGGAAAACTTTTAATAAATGATGAGATAAATAACAAGTCCAGGTTTTTTTTTTCCCTCCAGACAGCTGTGTATTGATATGATAAAATTAAACATTTTCCGTCCTCTAGAAACAACAACAACAACAACAAAAACTCAGTATATAAAAGAAAAAGTTCAAATTAAAGGTAGTTAAGGTGTCAGATTAGTATGACTTTTTTTTTTTAGGACATAAAAACACGGATCCTGTAGGTGTGAGGTAATTAAAGTGTGTGGATTTGTGCTGTTCGGAAACATAAACGCATAAGTAAGTAAAAAAAGTAAATAAATAAACGGACGTGTTGTGTAATTAAAGGAATAAATGATTGGAGGAATATAACGAGTCCAGATGTTTCCAGATGTGTGTATTGTACGTAAGGTAAAAAAAATAAATTCTCGGGTTTGTGCGGTTATAGGAAAATAATCAACGACGGGGTGGTGTGATGCGGCGCAAAGAGAAGTGGAGTATACAACAGTTCAACCCCAGTGTTGATTATTTTCCTGGAGCTGCGCTTCCTGAAGTGTTTTATTTCTCTTATACCGCTGCCGCTCGCCAGTGATTAGTGTTTACTGTGTTACTCTTTATCCTTCTATAGTTACGGTTAATGTATAACTTCTGCAGCGAAGTAAGTTCGTGTTGTCACTTGCGTTATAGCAGCTATAAACAGTTTCATCTCCAGCCTCTCGCCTTTTTTTTTGGGTCTCTTGAAGAAGAAAAAAATCGCAGCTTGTCATGTTGCTGAGAAACTAGAAAGCTCTCAGAGCTGCTGCGTGTAAATAAATAAATAGTCAGCTCTGTGTTATACGATTTAGCAGTTAATTGTTAATCCTGTGTATAAATACTAAGCAGGTTCGGTCAATTTTTCGATCACAATGACGAGGAAAAAAGTCCCAGAATGCAATGCAGCTATCGGACGCTGAGTTACAGCGGAGTCTCGGTTCAGCTAGTTAGAGATCTACGAGATCTACGAGATCACTGAGATGAGATGTAGCTTTGTACAGATGAGGAGGTGAGAGAGCTGGACGGTCTAAAGAACTAAAGCGCCGCTGCATCGCTCTCATAAGGCACCGCGGTCACCAGGTCGTTAAAGTGCATTGTGGGTAAAGAGGAAACCGTTAAACGTTTTAACGACACAATTTTATTAAAATTTAAATCTTAAATACCACTGAAGATCATGTGATATGTGATTAAGATACACATCGTCCTTTAAATAATCAGCTGATGGACTTTGTGCGTGTGTGTGCGCGCGCGCGAGTGTGTGTGTGTGTGTGTGTGTGTGTTTAAAGGAGGTGTGAAGAACTTCAGTTTTGTTTCTTTCTAATTTTAACACACTTGATTCATTTTGAAGAAAAGCTCAAAAGAGAGTCATGCTGCGAGAGTAATGCTTACTTTTGCTGTGTGTGTGTGTGTGTGTGTGTGTGTGTGTGTTGTAGGTGTTGGCCATGGAGCAGTGTGCGTGTGTGGAGCGCGAGCTGGAGAAGGTGCTGCACAGGTTCGTGACGTACGGACACCAGTCAGAGGAACGTCTCGACGAGCTCCTGAGGAACGTGTGTGAGCTGCGCAGCCAGCTGGTCACCTTCGGTAAGCGCCGGAGCGAAGCGGCCATCATACACTCACTGGCCAATTTAATAGGAACACCTGTACACCTGCCCGTCCATGAAATTATCCAGTCATGTATAATCGTGCAGATACAGGTCAAGAGATTTTCAGCTAATGTTCACATCGAACGTCAGAATGAAGAAAGAATAAGATCTGGCTGGTTGTTTGTGCCGAAAGGGTCGCTTAGAGCGTTTCAGAAACTGCTGATCTCCTGGGATTTTCATGCACAGTGAAGAGTCTCTAGAGTTTACACAGAATGGTGCAAAAAACAAACAAAAACAAAACACCCAGTTCTGCGAGCGTAAAAACGCCTCATTGATGAAAGAGCTCTGAAGCCAGACGGGGTCGAGCTGCCGAGAAGGCTACCTCAAATAACCGCTCTTTACAGCCATGGCGAGCTGAAAAGCATCTCAGAACGCATGAATCCTGCTGTAGGTGGGCCAGAACAGCAGAACCCTACATCAGGCTCCACTCCTGTCCCCGAAGAACAGGAATCTGAGGCTATAGTGGGCACAGACTCACCCAGAACTGGACAGCTGAACTGGAAAAACGTCTCCTGGTTACTTAACTCCGATTTTACACAGATGTTGTGTCAGATTGTTTTACTGGAAAGGTTTGTTTATTTACTTTTGTGTACATTTTCTCCTTGCTGATTTCCCTGCTGTTACGGAGATAACCAAGCACAGCACAGGAAGTGTGTGTGTGTGTGTGTGTGTGTGTGTGTGTGTGTGTGTGTGTGTGTGTGTGTGTGTGTTTTGGGGGTCTGGGAGGTGGTGGTAAAGTTGAGGTCGGCGATTTTTATTCCGAACACTGTAATATTTGGCAGCGGGACAGAGAGGGCTCCACAGAGCAGGACCAGTGATGATCTCTCAGGGTGCTTTGACGTATGCAGCGTGTGGTCCGTTTGATGAAAAGAACCCCAGAGTGTTCTCCTCCTCACTGCGGTTCTTCAGGCAGGCGATAACACTCAGCGATCGCACTCGGGTCCGAGAGCGAACGAGCGAGGCAGTGTGAGTACGCTTACAAGTCAACTCGAAGGCGTTTCGACTCTTAATTCGACTGGACTGCAGGAAGTGAGTCAGACATGCCGTGTGTTTTGGGTTGCAGCGTTGCGGTTTGTTGACTGAGCTGTAGCTCTGTGGAAATGCGACTTGTTCTGGAGATGTGGACCAACAAACAGTTTATATAATTGTCTGATTATTTAGTTAGGGCTGGCTTCCGTTTGTTTACTTCTTCTGTTGGCATATTTCTGACCAATAGGAGCACGTCTTCAGCTGTCACTTTTTGCTTTCCAGTTTGGTGAATTACGTGCAACGTGCATCCGGACCAGAAGTCTTTACTTGTCTCCGACTCGGACGTGACTAATGGGCTAGTAGTTGTGAAAGTGCTCTTGGACTTTAATGACGTCATCACAGTTTTAATCTCCTAATGACAGAGCGAGATCTCGGATATTCTTGAGCCTCTGCTGAAGGCTTTTATTTGATTTCCCTCCTCTCAGGTGTACAGGACACAGATTTATCTGTGCTTTCTCAGACGATGGCGCAGTGCTGTAAGGAAATCAAGGAGACGGTGCAGATGCTCGCCTCTCGCCACAAGGACATCCACGGCAGCGTGTCCAAAGTGGGCAAAGCCATCGACAGAGTGAGTCACCCCTCCGTCGCTTTACCTCTTTCCTATAAAGTCTGTCTTTCCTTTTCTTACTTATAATTTGTTTGTTTCTGTCTTATAATTTCTTTAGGTCTTTCTTATAGGTTTTGTCCGTCTGTCTTATTTCTTTCTGTCTATCTTTCTTTCTGCCTTATTCTTTCTTTCTTTCGTCTGTCTTTCTGTCACTATCTCTGAATAGCTAATAAATTAGTTTATCATAAAATACAGCTTATTGTACATGTAGGTGTTTATAAAAGTGTAAATTTCATCAAGCCCAGATTTGCTTCCCTGGAAAAAAAAAAGTAGCTTTCTTTCTCCCTTAAATCAGGAGAGGCTACAGAGATTTAAAAAAATAAACATACTTGCCAGCGCGTGTACTCGCTGACGCTGATACTGTCGCACCGTTACAGTCTGCTTTGGGCTGCACACCAGTGAAGCTTTTCCAGAGAGCTAATGTTTAAATAGACTTGTACATTCTAATACACAATTTTTTTGTTATATGCTGCTAATAGTCTTTCAACTCTTAAACATTCAACACTGTAAAAGTACCAGTCAATTAAAAAGTGGAAAGCTAAGGCACGTCTTCAGGCAGTGCTTCTGCTCGTGTTGGAAACATTTCTTATCAAGACCATAGAGAAAATCGTAGCGAATTTGAATTTTGTGTATCGGTACAGCTCTGGAGTTCTGATGGTTTGTTCCATCAAGTGTAAATAATGAGTGCAGTACCAGGTTCTGTGACTCTGTAGTGTGTCGCGTCGTGCGGTGCTGTGTTAAATGTAGCGTAATGAGGCTTTACGCTCTGCAGAACTTCGACGCGGAGGTGAGCGCTGTAGTAGCCGAGACAGTGTGGGACTCGTCCGAGAAGCAGAGGAACCTCAGCGAGACCATCGTGGAGCACCTGTACCGACAGGGCATGCTGAGCGTGGCTGAAGACCTCTGTCAGGTACAGCTTCGTATTCTGATTTCAGTGCACCGCGTGAGGTTAGGACCACGGCTGCTAATTGTGAAAAGTACATTATTCGCCTCTCTTCATGGCAGGAGTCAGGCGTGGTCATCGACATGAGCATGAAGCAGCCATTTCTGGAGCTCAACCGCATTCTGGAGGCTTTACGGATGCAGGACCTCCGACCGGCGCTAGAGTGCGTAGAGCTCATGACTTACTTTTTTTTTATTTTTTCCTGTAATAAAATGAGGAAATCTTTTGAACAAATGTCAGACTGCGATTGTAATAAATCCACTGTGCAATTTCCTGATACCACAGAACGTGTGTGTGTGTGTGTGTGTGTGTGTGTGTGTGTGTGTGTGGTGATGGAAAAGAAGAGAATCATCAATTGCCATTGTATTATTGTTTTTGCTACATAGGAATTTAACCCGGTGCTCACACACACACACACACTACTTCCAGAATAGATGAGCTTTGCTACCGTGTTTAGTTATTCTCTCTCTCTCTCTCTCTCTCTCTCTCTGTCTGTCTCTGTCTCTGTGTGTGTGTGTGTGTGTGTTGTCTCTGCCAGATGGGCTGTGACGAACCGACAGAGGCTGCTGGATCTGAACAGCAGTCTGGAGTTCAAGCTGCACCGGCTCTACTTCATCAGCCTGCTGAACGGAGGCGTGGAAAACCAGCTGGAGGCGCTGCACTACGCTCGCCACTTCCAGCCGTTCGCCGCCCAGCATCAGAGAGGTCAGACACGGAGGAATAACGCTCACCTTACAGCCTCGCTTCTCAGCTGCACACTGCAGAAACCTATTTCTAGATGTTTTTTTTTTTTATTTTTCTCTCTCTTTCTTTCACTAGGTCCATGTGTACGTTATTTTCGTATAACCGCATGGTCTCGAGTGTGTTATTCCTCCTGCACCACAGCCATTTGCCAACGATTCCAATGTTTCATTTAACAATGAACAACACATTGAGTGCTTTAATGGTTTATAGTTAGATATGATGTTGTGGAACATCCACGAGACAAATTAGTTCCTGTTCTTGCTTACGTCATAGCCGTGATAAACAGCTACTCCCTCACCAGCCTCTCTCTCTCTCTCTCTCTCTCTCTCTCTCTCTCTGAACACTGTGACTGTAACAAAACGTTACACGTGAAACTTCCTTAAATGTCTAACAAAAAAACATTTTAAACTGTTTATTATTTTGTCTTAGATTATGTGGAGAGTCCAGAGTACAAGTCCCCGTGACTGAGCTGTTAATACAGAAACCGTAACGTATTAGAACAAGCGCATTAATATAAATCTATCATTGATACTGCAGCCAGAGTTACTGTCCGAGCCGTGCTGTTACACAGTGACAAATAATCCACACCTTCTGACCAATCAGATTTGAGAATTTGACTGCACTGTGGCCCTGTATATCAGTATTATATTGAAAAAAGTGAAAAAGGTTAGATAGGTTAGGTTTTATAAACATAACTGAAAAACCTTGCCGTGTCCTGTCAATCCTGTCGATAGCCTTTGGGATTAGTTTTTTAAAAAAAAAAATACAAATTCAGCTAAAATTGCCCAGCAATATAGTTGTGTGTGTGTTTGTGTGTGTTTACTGTCTGGTTCATCTGATGTGTAGATATCCAGGTGTTAATGGGCAGCCTGGTTTACCTGCGGAACGGCATCGAGAACTCTCCGTACCGCAGCCTGCTCGAGACGAACCAGTGGGCCGAGATCTGCAACATCTTCACCCGGGACGCCTGCGCCCTGCTCGGCCTGTCTGTAGAGTCTCCACTCAGCGTCAGGTCAGACTCGTCATGCTGTCACACGTCCACACTTCAGCTGCGCACGTTAGGGCTGGACGATATGACAGAAATATCATATCGTGATACATGAAGACATTTCTGTGATGCACGATATAGGTTTACTAACAAGCTCCCGGCAAAGCCTCAGTGACTAAAAATAAATAAAAACTGAGTTTGATGACAAGATAATAAACTGAAAAAGGAAAGAAAATCTAATGTCTAAATTATTAAATAAAAATAATTAAATAAAACTTAATTGCAATTGATAATTGATGCTAAAAATCTGTGCTGAATTTTTGCGATTTTTACAAAATTTTAACATCAGTTACCAGGTTGTAATTATTTGACAAAGTTGTTTTGAAAAAACTGATATGTCGGTGTATTGTAGCACAGTTTATCGGGATATGGATATTATATTGCCTTTTTTTATTTAGTTACTGATGATTTTAATTGAAGGCGATGAATTTAATGCTGTTTGAAGATAATTAATGCAGTTTAAAGAGTAATAATAGTTATATAAATATATAAAACAGTAATAAATAAATATAATAAAATATTAAGCGTGATGATGATGATGATTATTATTATTATTATTATTATTATTATTATTATTATTATTATTATTATTATTATTATTATTTCTGTGCTTAACTCCGTTTTCACTTGCATGTGAAGTGTGTACTCTGTTCTGCATCACTGATCTCAGTCAGCAGTGGGGGGGGAGTTCAGCGGGGGTCCAGAGCAGTAGGCGGACGGATAAATCACTCCTCCGCTTGCATACCTGTGGGATTTCTCACGTCTTCACAGAGAAATCCGTGATATCTGGTGGAAATTTTTAGCAGAAATTATACTTGGTGCAAGACAGGCTTTATTACGGTGTACATTTTCATTTTAACGTTTAACAAGCATCCAGCATGGGTGTAACTTTTGTTTTAGAAAGTAAAAATGATGCCGAGAGAACGAGGGGGAAAAAAAATAAATAAATAAACCTTCCATGATTGATTTATTAGAAATAGAAATAGAGATGGCACAATGCCACTTTTTCTTTACTCATACTGATAGTAAAACCTTGAGCATCAGCTGATTTCAAAAAATAAAATAATAAAAAATTTATCTAACCAGACAATATTTTTATTCTTTAAAGATGACTAAAGTATAAGATTACTATTATTATTATTATTATTATTTATTATTATTTTTTAAATTCAGTTAAACTCTTGGACACACAAATCCCGCGTATTTCAAATATGTATATAAATATGATAAATTATAGCAAAAAAATATCAAGTCTCTTTATAAGTAAATGTTTCCAGTTCCACAACAAATTTTTTTGGAAAAAAAAAAAAAACAACAAACAAACAAAAACAACACTTTAGCGTGAACACATTTGGTTTGCTGAATAACTCACTGGTTGCTGTTAACCTTCTTAAACCTGCTTTACATAGTTTTTACTGTAAGCTTTTCTCTGATATTTCTACTTATATTTATTACACGATCGGATTGAATTTATTCTCGTTTTATTCCCCTCTGAAATCCAAGCCACCATTTGTCTTTTGCTGGCATCAGCACGCTTCCATTTTAACTCGTGTGTAAATCTGTTTCAGCTTTTAAAAACACATTCAGCGCTCAGAGATCAAATGATGAATGCTTTCTCAAATCTTCGATAATTCAGTTGCGGTGATTTTATATCACTTACTTCTATTGTGTCTTTACTGGAAGCTCGTTAGAAGGAAAAGAAAACAAAGGAAGGAGTGTGATCATGCTCGCTGATTAAACTATAAATATACACTATAAAATACGCACTGTATATTCCCATAAGCCTCAATATCATGATCGTGTGTGTGTGTGTGTGTGTGTGTGTGTGTGTGTGTGTGTGTGTGTGTGTGTGTGTAAAGAGATGATTTTATTACAGTGAGACGGGTCCAGCGATATTTTTAGTAGGTTTGTGGATCGTTATCTGGCAAAACTATTACATAAAAGATTTTAACTACACTACGCTTTTTAAAAAAAAAAAAATAAATAAAAATTTCTTTTCCACGAAATTTAGTTAAATACAGAAAAAGGCACAGAAATATGCGAAGTCAACACGCCATGCCTACGTATCCCCTAGTAACCTAATATCACATGTTTCCTGAAGAAATGAGGAAAAACCACTGCAGTGAAAACTGTTTTTTTTACTTTGATCCATCTGTAACATGGTTTTAGGCTGAATATAAAGGTTTCAGTTTCTGTTCCTGAACTTTTTTTGGGCAAACGACCCCAAGTGGATATTTTATTTTACTTCATTTTTTCTGCGATGCCAAGCCTTGACCACCCTGCATTGTGTTTTTTAATTGTTTTTTTAAATTCTAGATTTGTGAAATATAATTTAATCCATATTCGATAAATGTCTTTTGCATATTTATGGAGTCAGAGCGACTCGAAGTTATTGAGGAAATATCGGGAATAAAAGGACGGAGAAATATGTATCGCTGAAGTCCTGAAGTCCTGCGCTAGTGCAGCGTGTCAGGATAGCAGAAAAAAGACTAAAACAGCACGCACGCACGCTCTTCATTTAAATGTGGCTTGTTTGAAAGGGACTCGTTGTGACATTTCAGAACAGTGACACACAGAATGGGGCTTCATAATTAGAGCAATATTTGTAATATTAATTTATAAAATAAAACAATAAAACAAAAAAGGAGACTGAATTTCTGTGAGGGTCATGAACCTTATTTGGCAACTCCTGTTCTGTTTGTTTTTGATTAGTTTGCTAGCTGTTATTATAATTTGGTGTGTGTGTGTGTGTGTGTGTGTGTGTGTGTGTGTGTTTCGTCCTCAGTTTTGCGTCAGGTTGCATGGCCCTGCCCGTGTTGATGAACATTAAGCAGGTCATCGAGCAGAGGCAGTGTAGTGGCGTCTGGACACACAAGGACGAGCTACCCGTGAGTCTCACACACACACACACACACACACACACACACACACACACACACACACACACACACACACAGACACACACTTCACTTCAGTTTAAACCCTTTTGATGCACCTTCACCAAAACTGTGAAAACGATGCTTGTGCTGTCGCATTTCATTCTGCGTGAATTTTCCAGCAGGTTCCGAGTCTCTGGCAGGGCTGTCAGTCAGTGGTGCTCATTAGAATATTAAGCCACACCCACCCAGTTCTCAGTTTTGTCTGATCTGCGAGTTGGTGCTGGTGTCATACAAACGTTTTTTAATTTAGGTTATGCTTCATGTAAGGGTGTAATGCGAAGTAAACAAGAGACAGAAAGTGTTTCTGGAGTACGCCGTAATGAACCATC
This sequence comes from Pangasius djambal, assembly GCA_022985145.1. Classification (NCBI taxonomy): domain Eukaryota; kingdom Metazoa; phylum Chordata; class Actinopteri; order Siluriformes; family Pangasiidae; genus Pangasius; species Pangasius djambal. Next base: position 4,721,416 of record CM040983.1, on the reverse strand, counting down.
ACCGAATAACATGCCAGATATGTCTTCGTTTGCTTTTCCTGCCAATAAAAACCGCACATGAGCCGGTCGAGGTATGAATCTGATCTGACTAACTGCCCCCCAGAGGCCCCGCCCCCTCCCCAGTGCACTGACGGGGCGCTTTCTGTTTCTGTATCGGTAAATGGAGAAGGTTTTGAGTTCACTGATGTGAAATAATGTCTGTCCACGTACGTTTGACTTGACTACGATTAGACAAGTATAAAGTTAACATCAGTTAGCTGTATTTATTAGAAAAAAAGGTTTGTGGCTTAAATGGTAATGGCACAGAAGATTAAATAGGAAAACAGTGAATGAAACAATCAAATCTAATGCGAATATGAATGATTTTAATGATAATTAGAGACATTTGGTGGCCGCTAGTTATAAAGTGGCGATTGGAGATTATCATTCTTGTCGTCTTCTGTAAATGCTGCAGGCAACTCGGTCTCTCAAATCAGATGTGTGAGGTATTTTATTATTATTTTTTTCCCTCCACCCTTTTTCCTTCCCTCTCCTGTTTTCACCGCTCTGTATTTGGATACATTTCAGACTCAAAAGGGGTCCAAAGCAAACTGGTGAGCAAGCGCAGTTCCTTAGGAGAAGAATGAAGCTATTTTTGGTGTAGTTATATATATCTTTTGAACTGCACATAGCTGTAGGGGGAAAAAAACAGGATTTTCACTGCAGAACCTCATTACTGCTATGTTTTCTTTTTTTTGTTGGTGTTTTTTTTTTTTTTTCCCTAAGATATAATTCTATATCATCATTCTATAATGATTCTTTTTCTCTTAACAGAGCTCATGAAGGGTTTATTATTTTTTTTAAATTACCTGGTGTGTTAAGTGTGAAAAAGCAGAAGTGGTAAAGGACTGGAATAAGGAAATGCTGGCTGAATGTGAATGCCAGTAAATCTTGGACAATGTTAATATTTGTGTGTGTGTGTGTGTGTGTGTGTGTGTGTGTGTGTGTGTGTGTGCAGATTGAGATAGACCTGGGGAAAAAGTGCTGGTATCACTCTGTGTTTGCGTGTCCCATCCTGAGGCAGCAGACGTCGGAGAGTAACCCACCCATGAAGCTCATCTGCGGTCACGTGATCTCCAGAGACGCCCTTAACAAACTCACCAACGCTGGGAAGTAGGTGCTCGTTGTGTTCAAGAACAGCTGCCTTGATGTTTAAGCTGTGCTCTAAATCTTGAGCTTGTGATACACACAGTCCAGAAGATATGTGAATCTCTACTATAAGAAATCCTGCCTGCTTTGAGAAGTAATAAGTACAGTCATTTGGAAAGAATTAGGACACCCCATGAAAGCCTGTGTTTTTATTTTATTTTATTTATTTATTTTTTTATAACATAGTTAAACATATGGATATTTGATCTTCATTTTAACAATATTGGGAGATTGAAGTAATATAACTAAACAAATAAATCCATAGAAAAGTCTTTTTAAAATGATCTGTAAAATGTAATTTAGAAAAATCCAATTTCTTGTGAGGAAAAAGTAAGGACACTCCCACATTTATTTGTACTTAAAATGGCTAAAATGACCTACAGGTGTATCGCATCAGGTGCAAATTATTAGAACATCGTTACGGAGCATTTTGAAGGAGGCTTGCCTTATTTAAAACCAGACATTTAGTCTGGTTTGCTCTTAATTGTTGAAGTGAGAGGTATCACCATGGTGAGATCCAAAGAGCTCTCTGAGGCCTTCAGAAAGAAGATTGTTGATGCTCATGAGTCTGGTAAGGGATATAAAAAGCTCTCAAAAGAATTTCTAATCAGCCTTTCCACTGTCCAGAAAATCATTTACAAGTGGAGAACATTTAAAACAACTGCCAGCATGGCCAGGTCAGGCCGTCCAAGCAAATTCAGCCCAAGAGCAGACTGCAAGATGCTTTAAGAAGTCTCCAAAAACCCTAAAATATCATCACGGGACCTACAGCATGCTCTTGCTACAGTTGATGTCAAAGTGCATGAATCTACATTCTGAAAGAGACTGCACAACTTTAATTATCATGGGAGGTGTGCAAGGAGGAAACCTTTACTGTCTAAGAAAAACATGTGGGCAAGACTGAAGTTTGCAGAAGAACACACAGACAAAGGCCAAGACCTCTGGAATAATGTGCTTTGGACAGATGAGTCTAAAATTGAATTATTTGGACACCATAACAGAGGGCATGTTTGGCGTAAACCAAATACAGCATTTCAGCAAAAGAACCTCATACCAGCTGTGAAACATGGAGGTGGAAGTGTTATGGTTTGGGGCTTTGCTGCAGCAGGACCTGGCCAGCTCACCATCATAGAGTCCACTATGAATTCTACATTGTATCAGAAGGTGCTTGAGGAACATGTGAGACCATCAGTCAAACAAATTGAAGCTGAAGCAGAACTGGACCTTGTAACATGACAATGACCCAAAACATACCAGTAAATCCACCAAGGACTGGCTGAGAAGTAAAAAAAAAAAAAATAGAGAGTTCTGTAATGGCCAAGTCAAAGCCCAGATCTAAATCCTATCGAGATCCTGTGGGGTGATTTGAAACGCACTGTACATGCAAGAAACCACTCAAACATCACACAGCTGAAAGAATTCTGCACTGAGGAGTGGGAGAAACTTTCTTCCAGTCGATGTCAGAAACTGGTAGATGGCTACAAGAAACGTCTCACTGAGGTTATTTCAGCCAAAGGGGGAAACACTAGCCATTAGGGCATAGGGTGTCCTAACTTCTTCCTGAGTAGAAATACTCATTTTTGTTGATTTCTTTTGTTTAATAAGTGAAAAATTTTTTGTTTTTGTTGTTTACATGCAGTTACATCACTTTCATCCACAGGTACAAATTAAAACCAGATCAGAAATTGACATGTTGACATTTTCTTAATAAAGAACTCAATATTTAATGGGGTGTCCTAATTTTCTCTCATGACTGTAAATGCATGTGTCCCCTCCGCTGTACAGGATACATTAATGCACAGCAGCGGCGTCCAGCCTTTTCTCAGAGGGGGCCAGATTAGACTTGATCAAAATGCAAGAGGGCCAGTCAGTGCGTGATGTCATAACTATGTCCGAACATGAGCATGAACATGAGCTCAAAGTGTGAACACTGTGTTTTAATGGACATTTTCAGCTGAATAAGATCGAAAACTACGTTTTTTTTGAAATGTCAAATCTAACACTCTTAAATGTTAATGGTAATGATTAGACAGCGATTTTGGAAAAACGCTGTTTGTTTCTTTTACTTGGTTAATGCGAGTAAGCAGATGAGCAGTGAACATGTCTGCTGTGTGGAAACTTTTCATTAGACTAGTGATATGCAAACGTACTACATACAAAATGTGCTGTATTAAGGTTTTTTTACTGGTTACGGCTTTTTTTTTTTTTGCTTTTTTTTTTTCCCTCTTTTCTTTTCTTTTTTTTCTCCCCTTTTCCCGGCTGCTTGCTGTCTCATTTTAAGGACTGGTATCCAAAGAGCTCATAAAGTTGATGCAAAGATCTATCAGATTATAAATAAGTCGTTGATTTTAGCAGTTTTTATTTTATTTTAAATCCTGTTCGACCTGCATTTAAAACAGCCCATTAATGTGTGCTATGAGTGCAGGTTAGATTTTTTTTTTTTCTTTCTTTTTTTTTCCCCTAGAAAAGTAGAAACAAGCAGAGACTGTTCTTTAGCTTTTAGCAGATATATATATATATATATATATATATATATATATATATTTGATTTTCTTACTTGCTTCTAATCTGAAGCTGGTGCTTGTTTTCCTTCTCCGCAGGCTGAAGTGTCCATACTGTCCGATGGAGCAGAACCCCTCGGACGCTAAACAGATTTATTTCTGACGTCCCGGAGTGGAGCAGATTAATGCAGCGGAGGCTCCTCAGCGTGTCTGAGGCTCCTCGGAGTGGCGGAGTTGGAATGATCCACGTTCACGGCCTTCTGCGGCGGCTCGAACCGTGGAGCCGCCACACACACCCCCCCCCCTTCCCGAGATTTTTAGTTGGCACAGGCCGGTGGTCATGACAACACACACCTGTAGATCTGAGTCAGTTAAGTGTATGTCACAAGGACAGAGCTCCACGGATCATTCGCTCATATATGATGCACTCATTTATGACACACAGTCTTTTATGAATAAGTGTGTGTGTGTGTGGTTTTTTTTTTTTTTTGTTTGTTTGTTTTTTTCCCCTCTCTTTTTCTCATTCTTTTGTCATTAATATGCTTTAATTTTACTTTTCAGTTTATTTCCTCCGTATGGCTTAGGAGAGCGGGGTGTATGCTTGTGAACAGGTGTGACCTTCCTGCATTGTATGTTTTCACGGTTGCTTATTTACGAGATATTTAAACGACTATATTATAGAGGCTTTCAGCCGGTGTACATGACAGAAAGGCTTTTCAGCAAGTTTATACACGGAGACGTATTCAGTGAGGCCAGGAGGCGTTTGGTGGTGGAGGGCCTTGTTGGGGAAGAGAAGACCGTTGTAAAAACAGATCCCGGCGCTCTTCATGATGGTGTAATGATAAAAAATAATAAAAAAAAAAAAATCTGGTTAGATTGTTGGATTTCTGGTTAAAATATCCGTGCGATGAATGGTCGCAGGTGTGACGTGAGCAGGTTGATCTGACGTTATCTGATTCTTCAGAGTAATAGATATGTGTCTTGCTTTGTGTATATATTTAAGAAAATATTTAAAAGGGAAAAAAAAGATACTACTGTGAACTGTGACTCTTTTTAAAATTTTTTTTCCTGAATAGTTCCTCAAGCTTATCGCCTCATTGCCATGTTATAAAGTAACTCAGTGTAACACGGATCCCATCATCCCTCTATGGAAAGAGAGCAGTTTTTAAAGCCTTAAAAGGACGACTGGCTGCGTCAGTAAGTTAAAGTAACTGCACTGAGTGTTGGATGAGTTGGTCTGCTTTTATTTCTTTTTAATGCAGGGGAAAATGTCAATTTTAGCCCTCAGGGTAATTAACATAATGAAATTGCTTCATGCTTTTAAACTGGGATTGTTTGCGTGTTTGCTTCTGTTGTATTGTGTGTGTGTGTGTGTGTGTGTGTGTGTGTGTGTGTGTGTGTGTTTGGATATCACATGAATCTTAAAGAAACATTTCCCCAAAAGTGACTTGTACACCACGTTCCCTTTACTGCAGATGTAGACGATCAGCCAGGACATGTTTAATGTCTGAAGTAGTAATAGTAATAATAATAATAATAATCTCTTACTAGAGGTGGCACAATACCACTTTTTCCCGATATCAATAACAATACTTAAACTTTAAGTATCAGCTGATATCAGTACTTATCTGATTATTTTCTTTCTTTAAAAAAAGATTTCGTCTAAAGTTACTTTTTTTTTTTTTTTTTTTTTTTTTTTTTTTAAACCTGAAGAACTTAAGGGAGAAAAATACATAGCTGAAATCCTGAAACTCACTTGCATTACAGATATGTATACCAGTGTAAATTATAAATATAATAAAAATCAAACAACATAAAATATAGGTCTTTTTTTTTTTTTTTAAATACATGAACATTTCAAGTTTCAAAACAACAACAAAAAAAATTTCCAATTCCAATCTGTTACATTTCTTACAGAATGGGATCAAATTCATTCTTTTTTTTTTTTTTTTTTTTTTTTTTTTTTTTTTTTTTTTTTTTTTTTTTTTTTTTTTTTTTTTTTTTTTTTTTTTCTTTTCTTTTTCTCTCTTCTTCTTCCTGATACTGATCGGATTAGTGCCATCTCGACACACATTTTCTTCTTCTTGATGTCATCAACCACAGTTAAAGCTCTCAGCTGCATCTTCTCAATAAATATTTTTGTCTTAGATTTTTTCTAAAATAATGCATGAGAAGTTGGCCAAATCAGTGATTTTTCTCTCCTGATTTTTCATACAGAAAATGGCTCCTGCGTGAAACACTGTAGATGTTTTCTAGACAAATAGATCTTCCAGTTTGATCTCCCAGCAAGAGAGACGGACTCACTCGGTGATTTTCGATCTACTCGAGCCTAGTACATCAAACACCAAGCATGTTTTGTTTGATCGACAACATCTGAGGGAAATTGTGTACATTTCAAACCAGCACAGCTTCACCTGATGGTTAATGTTTCGCATTAGATATCCTAACACATGAGGCAAACAAACCTGGTCATCTCCCACGTGTGCACTACAGATTCTTCCTTCTGTTCGTTTTGCTTCAGTAGACAATCAGATTCAGAATCGCAGTCGTCATTATGGCTGTGTGAGATCAGGTTTGTGATTCCTGGAGCAGAGATCAGCCACGGAGCTGCACGCTGAGTGCAGTGAGTTAGCTCATAGTGTTTCAGTGTTTTGCCCTGCTGGATTAAATGAAGCATTTGTTTCCCAAAACCATTCATGAGCTGAATCGTGTGTGTGTGTGTGTTCGTGTGTGTGTTCTAGATGGAGAAACTGCTCAGGAGCATGCTTAACCAGTGACTTCAAAATGTTCTTATGAACTTATCCTCACTTCTTCAGTTTAATACACAAACCCCATCAATACAAACCCTGCGTTTTTATACCATTTAATGCATCTCTAATGCTCTATAATACACTATAGCTGTGTGTTAGGACACCCGTCGATTTATTACACACTCCCACGGCGTGGTGCGTGTCGTAGGTGCACAGTTAGAGAGTGAATCTCGGATTAGGCCACATACAGTGTGTTTCATGCAGCATATCATTTCTGACCACAGCACACACACTGTACGCTCCAGATGTCAGATATTCAGCCCGCGGGTCCTACAGATTCTAATCCGGCTCACCAAATCAATTTAGAAACCATTCTGTAACTACAGTCGTCTGGAATAGGAGCTAGTCTCGGTTACTCCACTAGGGGGCAAACTAGAGCAATAAACTCAGCTACTGGCAAAAATGTGCTTCTAATGTAACACTTCGCAAGCTAAAAAGTTGAAGCACGTCATTTTCCAAAAGAACTGACTTAGGGCTTTCACAGCAATGTTGGTGAAAATTAATATATGGAAGATTTCTATATAATATAAATATATATAATAAAATATTGAGATATGTAGTGGATACTTTGGACTATCAAAAACTCTGATCAGTTACCTGAAATGAGTTTGCTCAACCCCCATATTACCCAAACCCTCCCATACACCCCCCCCCCCTCCCCCGGGGTTCAGTCAGTAACTGCTACACCTACAACATGACCTCTGCGGTTGGTGTGTATCTGATGAAGCAGCAGCTCAGTGTGCTAATCTGATCGTAGCTAATCTTAACCCCAACCTTAAAGTAATCCTAGCCAGTGGTTCCGTTATCACGCTCATCACAATTTCTGATCCAGCTTTTTTCTTTCACTGAGGAGCATTTTAAAGATCTGCTTAAACCACTCATATCTCAGCAAAACAGACAGGTGTCTCTCAACCCTTTTACGAAAAAGGATACGCTCTAATTCTGGTTTGAGACGCATCACCAAGGCATCAGGGAGTCGCAGCCTTCGAGCTTCATTTTGGTTTAGCAATATATAACAAATCTGCATTTCCTGCTACTTCTATTGTAAATATCTATCTTCTATCATCACAGTATGTTTATTAAACCTGGATCTAAGATAAAAGCAGAATAAAAAAAAAATGATGTTTATACACAGCTTCACTGTTTCCTGTATGGCTCTGAAAGTCCAGACGATTTAGCCAGAAATGAAATGTATTGTTTTCGCATTTTAAATGTAGTGAATCAGACAAGACATGATTAACTTTGGTGTTGAAAGTTCTTCTTCAGTTCTTTTTCTGGAGCTGCGAGGCCACAGGGCAGCTATTATTATTATTATTATTATTATTATTATTATTATTATTATTGTTATTGTGTTATGTACATGCATTAACCCAGTTTTTGACAACACAATGTTTGTGCACTTAACCTAATTTTCACTCCTACACTAGACGGCAGTGTTGACACACGGATCAATTTTGAGTCATTTACTTTTCAGATTTGTTGAGCAAACACTTAGTGTAATAATTCTGCAGCATTAATTCATGCAAACCCTTGTTTTTTAGTTGCCTTGAAAAGTGTATACATGTTTAAGGTACATAACTGGACAGTAAGGACAGCTGTCTATATTGCTTGTATCAGGAAGAACACTAGAGGAGAGTGGGGTAAGTTGTACCATGTTTCTCATAAACATATTCCAGGTTTTCTTAACACAGATAAGGAAAAACACACTGTAACAGTGCAGTCCACATTGCTTTGTTCCGCTTATAGCACAACAACTTCCCAATGATTACAATATTTAATTTATTAATGGAAGTCACATCATTTTTTTTTTTAATGGGTTATAGTTGAATTTAATGTCGTGGAACGTCCAAGAGACAAGTTAGTTTCTTTTTATCACTTATGTTATAACAACGATAAAATCGTGAGTCACTCCCTCGCTATCATCTCTCTCTCTCTCTCTCTCTCTCTCTCTCTCTCTCTCTCTCTCTCTCTCAAAGTTAACAAGACAATAAACGCTGCTTGTCACTTTACAGATAAATTCCTCTGTCCTCAAGACTTTCCCTTGTTTGTAATTTTTACTAACGGTTTCAAAATGCTAACACTGGAGACTCCTTCCATAAATGTTAAATACATGTCTCCTAACAAAAACTTCACATCCATAATTATGCTTTTTTTTTTTTTCCTTTATTAAACAAAACATTGTTTTTAAAATGCATTTATTTTAGGCTTCGATTATGTGGAGCGTCTGCTGTGGAAGTCCCCGTGTGTGAGCTGTTACTATAGAAACAGTAACGTATTAGAACGAGTGTATTAATATTGTAGCCGGAAACAGTGTCAGAGTCGTGCTGTTATATAAAATTACTAATCAGCACCTTCTGACCAATCAAATTTGAATATAACTAATGAATATAACTTCATAATAATAATAATTTTCATGTTAATTTTAGATAAATAAAATTGAATTAAAGGACTTGGATGTAACATGATGTGTGATCAGGTACTGTAAGTATACTGCAGTATAATATCCTCTATACTGTAAGATTATTTTATCATGTAGTTTTATGTTTGCATCACTTTCTTTGCTAAAGTGTATATTTAAGTGAGTGCATAAATGTTGTGCATGTTGCATGA
>CM040983.1:4687550-4702024 GCA_022985145.1 Pangasius djambal | reverse complement strand
TTTTTTTTTTTTTTTTTTTTTTTTTTTTTTTTTTTTTTTAAAAGCAGGATTCATCTGGAACACGCAACATTGTGGAATAATCGTTCTTATCTTTGTTCACAAAACAAAACTTTTTTACGTTCGTATAGATATAAACAATTTAAGAAAATCAAGAAAAGCGTTGCTTTTATCGGTTCGCTCATTTAGAGTCTTTCAGTTTTGTACATTTATTCTGATATTCACATATACACATATATTATAGACACACACACTGCATGTATACATATATTCAGATTTCAGAAGACTCAATCCTTTCAATCCAGGGAAGACCTGAGGGCTCTGCTAGAGCCCCGCCCACCACAGCTCCAGCCCCACCTCCTCGGAGCTGCTGCAGTTCTCTCTCCAGGCTCTCGTTTTTGTGAAACATCTCGAGGTAGCTGGCTTGCAGCTCTCTCTGATAGCGAAGCACCTTCTCCTTCTCCAGCTGCCATGTGCTGCGCTCGGCGTCGAAGGCTGACGCCTGAGCTTCGCTCTGACGCCGCTCCAGCAACAGCTCGGCGCGGAGACGCTCCTCTGTGGCGCTGCTCGTCCCGCTGTCCTCACCCGGAGTCTGGTGGGAGGACAGGTTCTGCACCGACTTCCCCTGCAAAAAGTGAGATGTTTTCAGAGAGGAAGGACACCATCACATGAACAGTGCCATCATGGTATCCCGAGAGTCAGTGTCTTTCCCAGCCACTCTTACCAGGGAAATCTTGCGGCGCACGGCCTGCAGTGCCAGTTGCATCATGTCCAGCTGGCCGTCTTTGGTGGACAGCTCATGACGTGTCTCGCGCAGCTGCGTCTTCAGCAGGAAGATCTCGCTGAGCTTCTGAGCCACCTCAGCCTGGGAGTCTTTGAGCTGCTGCTTCAGCAGGGAGATCTCACCTGCCTTCTGACACACCTACACACACACACACACACACACGTTCATCATATAAATGTTTTCCATCCAGCCATTGTGAATGTCTCATAGACAACTGGAGGAAAACTGTGAAGGTAAGATTAACGTGTACTGGAGTACGAATGAAGCTAAACATTTGAGGTCCCAGGCTCTGCTGCTTTCTTTACTGACATACAAACATTTTTCTGTAACATTTAATTTTGTACTGGAAAACTAATGTTTGGAATCTAAAATGTTTTTGTACTGAATCAATAATGTAGACGTCATAAAATAAAAATCTATAACAAAGTTTGTGCTAAAAAAAAAAAAAAATAGGGTTTCTAAGACTTTTGCACAGTACTGTATATAACTAAGAGTTTGTAGTTTCTGTTGTTCAGATTTGAGCACGTACCTCCCACTGGGACTCCTCAAGCTGTGGTTGGAGCTCATGGCTCTGCCCGGCTCCGCCCTGTTTCTGCAGGCTCTGGTATTTGCGACGCAACGCGTTGAGTTCGTCTTGTATTTGGCTGCGCTCGTGCTGAGCCTTGTAGAGCTGCAGCTGCAGGGTGCGCTGGGAGCGCTGAGACTGCTGGGATACCTGACGCAGCTTAGTGGTGTAGAGCTGCTTCAGCTCAGACACCTCTTTCTCCCACAGCCGCTGCTTCCCCTCAAACACCTACACACACACACACACACACACATACAGGAGATTGAAAATTATAGTTCGTACAAGTCTCAACACTATATTACATTGTCACAATACCATTGATGTTTACTCCCTTTACATCGTATTCCCAGATCTGCCAACTTTTCCACATTTTGCTTAGGAGCTCCACCAGTTATCACATAAAAATACGTCAAAATAGCAGTCATTTTCTCCCCAGTAAAACGGGAGATGAGCCAATCGACGTATTGACCTGGAATGATCTGAGCAGGTGTTTCGATCTCACCAATATTAACTGATGCTCCCTAAAAGCCCCGCCCCCTTCCCCTAATCTCACACGCTCTTGGGATTCACGCTTTGGCACAGTAAATGGATGTTTCAAATTCATTAATGTAACTTAAAATCTGTCCTTGCATGTTTGACTTGGATAAGAGTTAGACAAGTATATATTTCATATCCACTATCTATATTTATTAGGAATGCCAGTAAAATGTTTTGGCCAAAACCTGTCAAAACGGCACCTTTTGGTTTTTGTCTGAAAGGAAAAAAAAATACAGACAATAATTTTGACCTAAAAAGATTAAATCGGAATACAACAAAGTGTCAGAAATAAAACTCTTTACAAATAATGTTAAGGATGATGATAATTAGAAAGTGACTCAATACACTGTTTTGTTTTGTTGTTTTTTTTCCCTCATTCAAAGAATCATCTATAAATCCAACATCTAGCTGAATTTTCTCAATTGCCACTGCCGGCAAGCAGTTCCTGACTGCTTATTATATTATTAAGCCCTCCCTTGATTTCCTTAAACCTCAGATGGTAGAAATCCTCCAAAACGCTATCGGTTCTGGGTGATTTAAAACTAAAGGATTAGTTTCTAAGTTTTGGCTTGGCGTGCATGTGTATTGAGTGCTAACCTGTGCAATGGCGTCCTCGCTCTCATCCAGGTTCCTCCTCATCTGCCACAGTTCGTGCTCTTTCTCCTGGAGTCGCTCCTCCAGGTCCTTCACCATGTCCTCCAAAGAGTGTGAGAGCTCATAGGACTCGGGGGCCGTGCTAAGAGCACCGATGCCCGCTGAAGTCCGCTCAAACGAGCCAATGTGCTCAATATGACCCATGGAGGCGCTGATCTGTCCCAGGTGGGGGCGGAACGGAGGGCGGTATGGTGGCAGGCTGCTCATAGAGTTATGGCCTGAGTCTGAGGCTGTCTCCTCTTCATGGGGAACTGCCAGGACACCCTTGTTGACGCTGGTACCCACCCGTGAAGGAGAAGAGGACGAGGAAGACGTGGATAGAGATTTGGATGTCTTAGAGTAGAATGAGTGCTTGCCATTCATCAATTCCTCGGATTTGGATGGGTAAAGGTTCTGCATGGAGCTAAAGTTCTTTGGCGTCACTGGCTTAAAGGCAGACGACCTGAAACGAGGCTTTGGAGGAGAAAAAAAAAAAAAAGAAGTCCATTAATTTCTCGGGTATTTGGGAACATTTCATTCTTAACAGTGATTACATCAAGAGATCATGTCCTGAAACTATGCCAAATGGCATGAATAAACTTCTATCTCTGCCTTTTCACATATATTTCATTTTTACTGTGTATTGCACACTCAATAAATCTGCTACAGTGTTCAATTCCAGGGCTAAATTTATTCAAACACATGCCAGACAGGCTGCAGAGACCTGGAGAGTTTACATGATTTACTACATTCTGATGCAGGATGGTGTAGCCGCTCAGCTGTAAATGGAACTCCCTTCAGAACGATATCCTTGCTTCTGTGCAGGCAGATTGGACATTTCATTTACAACCTCTGAAAACTACTATAAGGAAAGTATTAGTCTCCGCCTACCATTCTGTCATCTCTTCACTTAAAGAAGCATTTTACTTTACTGACTGAGCAGGTGGATGAAATTGGGAATGTACGTGACTGGAAACACAATTTTGGCACATAATCGTGAGGCTATATGCCTTTATTACAGTCCATTAATTTCTAAAGTCATAAAAGCATTGCAGTACAAACATTAATGTTAAACGGTAGCGCTAGCACCGTATGAACACTCTCTCCCGGTTAAAAAGACAAGGGCAAACATAAAAGCCATTAATTAAGGAATTGACTGAATAGACTGGAATAGGAATAGTTTATCCAAGGTTTAGGATTAAAATTTGTTGTGATAGAGTAGCTGTAATTCTACTCATTTCTGCTCATGTCTCCATGCCACAAGTTAAATTGTAACTTTTTAAGAACTATTTATGACCTCAAAGGTTATGTAGGTGCTTTCTTGCTTGGCCTTTAGCTGTCTGCACATTTTGTAAATGTAATAACAGCATGCTACTTATTATTGTTTATTCCCATTCATCCCATTCATACCTTATCAAACTTGCCGCCTATTGGGAGAGAGTTCTTCCCCAGGTCCACCTCTTTGCCGTCTTTATGATAAACTTTGGTGTAGAGGTTCTCCTCTTCTCTGGAATGCTCCCGCTTGATGGACGAGTTGCTGCAGACGATGTGTTTGCCTGCTTTCGGCTCCTTCTTGGTGATGTTCAGGTAGTTTAGCAGCTCTCGCTGGCTGAAGCCCTTCCTGGTCTGCCCGTTGCTCTGCCGCTGTGGGACCTGAGGAACAGCTTTGTTGCCTTTGGTGGGCGCCGGGTCGTGCTTCTCGATCAGACTGCCCACACTACCCATGACGCAGTCAGCAGATACCAGAGAGGATGCTGGATAAATGGCACTGATGCTCTTGCTGGGATCTTGGGTCAAAGGCAGGGCCTGGACTGTTGCCATTGGTTATTGGATTAGGTGGCTCCAATGGGAAGTCTGAAATTAAAAGGTAAAGGGATATGAAGAACTGATGAAGAACTAATGAAGAACTGATACTCCTTGGATGTGTGTCAGAATGTTTTGTACCATAAGTCCAGTCGTGACTTGGTATTATTAGACAATATGTGGACATTTCACATTGAGTTCCCTATAATATCATTTGGTATGGAGCATGACTCACACTAAGTGCATACTAACAGCAAAAATGGAGATCATGTATCTAAAATCAGCACTTAAGGTTAATGATCTCAATTTTTTGGCATCCAAGGCACCACACTTTTCACTTCCTCCAGTGTCTGTATTCGTGGAGTTACACTCGACCCCAGAGGTCCATTTCAAACTAAGCATGTGAAGATCCAAAGATTGGATTGATGTAAAGATTTATATGAAATTAATCAATGCAACAATAAGTCGATAATGTAACTGTAACAATGCAATAATAAGTCGATTATTATCGAAAGAGGACAAACAACTATAGTGCCACATCTTTACAGAACACTTTTTATATTCTAGCAGATTGTACTTTATCCTATAATTCATCTCTCATAGATGCCTTTCTGTATTACTGTAAAGTGTCCATGGGTGCATGTAAGGTGCTACACATCTAAAAGTAATTATTAGGTAATAGAGAACCTGGGCAGCAGTATGTGGGTGGATTTGATCTACCACAGCTGTGTAGGCAGTAAAGACCTCTGAAATCAAAAGCTGCAGTGGCTCCCACATAACGAGAAAAACAAAACTGCAAGGCCACGTGTACATGTACATGTACATGCTGCTGCTTGCACTCAGAAGGCCTAGATTACTTGCAACTATACATCAAAAACCCACCCAGAGTGCTTTCCCAGACAGCAGAAATGCCCTCATCGGCACAGCGCTAAAATGTTTGAACTCGAGAGCAAACACATCTCCCACACATTCACGATGAGAGAGACTTTATGGCTGGAAGCTATCTAAGCCCACCCACTGTCTTACCTCTTGTCCCTTTTCTTTTTTTATGCAGTTATTCATTGAAATTCCTGCCATGGAGAGGATGGCATTTTCATCCTATATTTTACTTTCTGCTGCAAACTGTGTGGTCCGCATGAATGTTATCATCATCATCATCATCATCATCATCATCTTCAGCCTCACCATAACACACCTCTATCATTAAGACTCCGTCTTGAGTTCTAAATTGTTTAACTAAATAAAATACTTCTCCGGTAGTAAGAAGGTAGATCTCTCGAACACTGTTAGTGGCCAGAGGTGATTTGATTGATTTATTTTTTAATAGAGCTTGTGATGTACAGTAACAGGAGATGGAACGGCTGTTGGTGAAGGAAAGTGGGCGGGGCAAATGATGTCAAAAATTTAAATGGGGAAGAGAAGCAATGTGGCAACAAAAAGAAAATGTCCAAATGCAACTTTTTTATAAGTCTGTTATACCCCTAGGCTGTTGAATTCTTGAATTTGATTGGTTAGAAGGATGTTGATTAATTTTCTGTAATGACAACACTGGCAGTATGTTAATACGTCTGAAGTAACGACTCATTCGCAGGGACGTGTATGGCGGATGCACCACATAATCTAATCTTAATAATAATAAAAAACGTCATGCATACAATTGTTGATATGCTGAAGCTTTTTGTAAGGTTTATTCACAATCCAACATTTACGGAAAAAGCATTCCACAACATTAAATGTAAACAATAAAGTACAATGTACTGTTCGTTATTAAATTAAAAACTGTAATCTCTGACAAACTGCTGTAAGAAGAATATATCAAGTGCTGTTATTGGAAAATAATAAACTTCGAGGTGGTAACAGTAACTCCGCTTTGCGTCGGCCCGCATCACCACCCTGTTGTTGATTATTTTCCTATAAACAGCACAACCTTAAGTGTTTTTCTTTTTCTTTTTCCCTCACTTATGTAAAAAGCTAAGCACCCACACAAACCCAGAACCTGAAAAAAACCCTCCGCAAATGCATCAGAGCATCGAGTCCTGTGTGCTTCGGAGACTAGTATAGCTTTAACTCGTGTAGTGGCTTTCGCTGATGCTCGGCTGTAGTCCGAGTTTCTCTTCCAGTCACAGTGAGGAAACTCTTATGAGAACTGATGAGAACTCTGAGGAGGAGGACAACCCAGGTATCCCCACACTGCCGCATTCCCACCGAGCTCCATCCCTCCACCCCCTTTCTACCCCTCTCTCTCTTTTTCTCTCACGCCATCTCATCTTTCCTGAGCACCTCATTAAGGCTGTGTATTGATTTCACTTTGATCCCTCTCTTCTCCTCTGCTCTTTAAATATAGGCTATTGCCTCTGCAAGGCCATAAAAATACGCAAAAATACCCACAATGCACGCAACTGTTTCTCCCTGTAGAAGGAGCGTATACACACACACACACACACACACACACACACACACACACACACACACACACAGAGAGAGAGAAAGCTTAAAAAAAGAGAAAGAACATATACTCCTCAGACATGGCAGGATCCCTGTGACCATAATTTATTAATTTGCCACATTTTATACTATACTTTAAATGAATTAGCTTTTTTCCATAAAAAACTTACTTTTTATTCCTTACATTTTCATTTATACCTTCAAAGTACTCATTACAAATCTCAAAACTCTCTTTTCTTCTCTCATCCAACCAGTGACTCCAATGCATCCAATCATTCCAACTTAGCATCCGATCATTTCACGTTAGCATCTACTCAAGTTCATCAATCTGAAGAAGAAAAAAAAAAAGATCAAGAATTCATCATCTGCTCTCTGACCTTCTCATGCTACACAATGTAGTTAGCGCTGTAGTTATCTGTGTGTATTTGAAGATGGATAAACCAGTGTTGAAGTGTTGAAGTTGAGGATGAGCGCCCTGGCCCTACCTCAATAAAGTTTCAGTATGCTGGAGTAAACCAAGACTCGTATAAAACGAGGCTCTCCTTTACCTCTCTAAACCTCACATGAACTCCATCTAATTTAAAAAAAAAAAAAAAGCACATTCCGGTAAGTTTCACTAATTTTCTAACATTAACTGTCAATATTTGCTAATGGTAGCATTGACTCCAGTTGCTAATATAAATCTGCTAGCCAGCAAGTCAGATCCTAGCTAATGGTTAAAACTGGTTATTTACAAAATCGTTTATAATTAATAATAATGATTAATTCATCATCAAACTACGTAGCATGAGTCATGAGCAGTAAACTTACAGAGACCGAAGGCCAGAGGAATCAGTGTAGTTGCTTTAAAGTAAAAATCATCTTCTATAAATCTTTAGATAAGTAATAAAAGTTAGTTTTTACATGAAAATGTCATTTAAATAGTGACAAACATTTCCTTTTTAATACCTGAGCACATTTAAAAGTAGCATTTTTAAAAAAAAAAATTTTTTAATTAATTAATTATTATTTTTTAACTTTCACCTGAGTACATTTTTTTGGCTTGGATACATCCACTTTTAGTTGAGTAAGTTTCTGAGCCATTATCTATACTTTCACTTCAGTATAATGTCTCAATCCTTTTCCCAACCCTGCAAATGTGTTCATAAATAATATACTGACCCAGTTTGAGTTTGAGCTAAGCTGATTCTGCAGAACATGACCTGAATCTGTTCCAGCCCTAAAAATATTTCAGCGGGGCGATTTTGCCCTCATGGAGCTGGGTGGCATCTCCACCGTTTAAAACAAGTGCTTGCTGTTAGATCTGGGCAATTAGGCTTCATCAGCTTCATCAACTGAGCAGCTTTTGCATCTGCAGTTAGTAAGCGAAAAGCAACGAATGCTTTCCATTTGGCTTTGGGACATGCATGTTTAAAATGTTAAAGCATCCACAAGTCTGAATGAAAGAGCCTCCGATTGAATCTGAATGACTTCATTCAGGAAAAGTTTCATGTTTAGCTTGATGTAATGATCCTAAATCGTTCTTTTTGGCCACTGAAAGCGCTAATGTTGGCCCAAAAATCTGAAAACACAGTTTGTCCACCACTTATAATATCTAATCTTTTTTTTTTTAAAAAAAGACCGCATTTATCAGTGAAACTTGTCATTTGCAGAACAGATTGGTGGTGGACACACAGGTTCAACCTCCGAGGTATCGAACGCGTTACTGCATCCACACTAAACATCCAGACTGGTGGGTTTTAGGCTCAAGTCCCATTCATGGGTTTACTGTCACTTTGTATTTAATTTAACTTCTAGCATCTAATGAAGACTTTTTACAGCATACATCACTTTACTGTACATAATCAAGGACATAAAGGTGTCTACAACCTGTTCAGAGAGCTAGATGTCCAGTAGAAAATCAGTTATGCATGGATCAGTTATTTTTTTGTAAGTTGTATCTTTTATTAATATATCTTTATATTTGGAAGCCAGATAACTGTACTGTACTGTAATCTAGCTCATGTTAGCTAAGTACCGCTCTCTAACTAATGCCAGGTAGCTAATGGTCTCTCGCCAGCATCTTGTATGTAAAGTTCTCTAGCTAATATGAGCTAAGTACCGTTCTCTAGCTAATGTCAGCAAGGTAACATTCTTTAGCTGAAGACTGAACTCCACCATTTGCTTACTGCAGCCTTGCGCAATATACCAGTGTCACATGGCCAGTATCACAATAACGAGTGAGAACCAGTACATTGTGCAACCATGTTGGCAGTATTTCAATTCAGATAAGGAAATATCGATTTTGTTAAGAATTTTCATGTCCTGGGCCAGTGTAGTGATCGTGTGCTGTATGAGAGCTGAAACTCTCATAACAAACCGCTCAAGAGAAAGTAAGTTAGCGTGGCAAGATCAAAAAGATGCCTCAGATTTTATTCATGAGAGAACTCGGGGCACTGACTGTGCGTGAAACTGTGCGCTTGTGCAATGCAGTCGTAATGGACGTGTGCTGAATTGAGCCTGGCTAGAGAGTCAGGCTTGTACTTGTAGTGTGGGTAAGGAGTAAAGGGAAACGGCTGCACGGGGACGCTGTTAGAAGTAGAGCATGTCCAGTTGAAGAGACACAGTGACGAGAAGGCGTCACTACTGATCGACACGACTGATACGAAGTGACTCAGGTTTGGTTTGATGTGTGAGAGTGAGGGTGAGGAAGCAGTGTGTGATGGAGTGATAGTACACTTTAATAGGGTAGTTTATTGTCCTCTTGATGCTTCCTGCACTGGCATGTAAAGACACACACACACTTACATGCACACTAATGACACAAGCTTTATCACAGAAAGATGGGCAGGATTAAAGCTGTTCTCTGATTCCGAACAAATATTATAGTCACCTGGACTCGAACCCAGTAACTGGGTGATTCAAGTATTATCTTTTCAGATGTGTGAACTTAACCAATGTGGCTGAATTCTGGAAAAATTGGTAACTCCCCCCCCCTATTACTTCTGATTGAGATCAACTCTAAAAAATAAATAAATAAATGTATTTTAGCAAGTAAGAATACCTTCAGTATGAACAAGTTCTAATTATGGCATTATAAACAATCAGCTATAAGGTTATTCAG
This sequence comes from Pangasius djambal, assembly GCA_022985145.1. Lineage (NCBI taxonomy): Eukaryota > Metazoa > Chordata > Actinopteri > Siluriformes > Pangasiidae > Pangasius > Pangasius djambal. The sequence continues at coordinate 4,692,157 of CM040983.1, read as the reverse complement.
CCTGTTTTTAGATGCTTTTATACATTTAAAGCTTTAAACTTTCTTATGCTATTGGCTCTCTCATTCTACTGGCAGATAATTTTGCTTCTTTCTAGAAATAAATACTTAGAATATGAAAAATGATCAAGCTTGAAATGAGTAAAATGGCTAGAAATAGGTTTAATAATCTTAGATTTGGTTTATTTGGTAAAAAAAAAATACTAGATACATTTAACTATATTTGATTTGCTAAGACATAATTTTTTTAAAACTGTAAATCCAAAGAACAACAGATTTCAGTTCAGTTTTCAGAACTTTATACGGTATAAAATGTCAATTTTCATCATGTGAAGAGTTTTCCCAGGCCACCACACACAGATAAGGAGATAATTTCCATTAAAATGACGGTGTGACATTGACATTGTGATAAATTACATCAGAACTTAATGAAATGTGTGTCACAGAAGCGATGAGCTGATTGCGTGAAAATCCATTTTCCTTTTTTCCCTGTTAAATGATTAACTTTTGCCAATTGGTGTTTTTCTCAAAGCTTTAGTAATTTACGACATGAGCAGTTTGTGAGCAAACCTAAATATCATGACGCACATTTTGTATCATGATGCGGTATGTTTATGAAAATTGCTTTTTGAACTTATCGTTAAAGTCAAAGAAGGTTAATGATGTTCGATGTTGTCTTTTATCTCGATTCTGCCCCTTTAAACATTTCAGCGCTGATAAACGGAAAACACATTCCAGCTGGAGGAATCAGGACAGGTCAGCATAAATTCCTGTGGACTGAAACTCTTGCTTCGCTGGAAAGTGTAAAGAATGTCTGAGGCTGATAGTGCAAAGCCTGGAGCTAATAGATCTGAGGGAGGAGGAAAGAGAAGCCTTTTAAAGAGCGGCCACAAATCTTTCGTGACTTCAAAAATGCTGCATCTAGTTGTAAATGCTGCACAGTCTTAAGAGCCGAGCGTGGCTATGGTTTGATTTATAACCTAGACAGCCTCCTTCCCAACACACACACATGCATGCACACACACACACACCATTATGTACCTGCTTTGAGAAAAAGCCTTAATTAGAGACTGGGAAAGCTGTGCTCAGGGGCTTAAAGAGCACGTGAACAAGCTGATGGTGGCCATATTGCACACGAAAGCATCATGACGTCTGACCAAAGACGTTAGTAATTAGTAGTCATCCAGGCCTAACTTTGCTGTCATTATACAGTTTTATACTGTTGAATTCTTGAATATGATTGGTCAGAAGGTCTTGATGGAGTTTGATGAATATGGAAGGAGTCTCTGTAAAGGTCGGTAGCCATCGGCTTTAAGTATTTATCAGTAAGTAAAATGCAGCATGAAGTTAGAATTTTACAACATCCTATTTCATGGGCTTATTGTAATTGTAGAGGTGCCCATCACGTATTTAGAAAGAAATGTGATTACAGATTAACTCGTGTAGAATTTAAGTTAGTTAGTTAGTTAATAACAGATCAACTCCTTTTCTGGTACTTTTTCTGGTCATTTGTCTTGCACCCAGCTCCTTTAACAGCTCTTAGGTGCACTTTAGGGAAATGAATTCTTTAGCTCGGAAGGCCTTTATTAAAAAAAAACACACGAAAAGATTGGAGTGGAATTTGGTTGGGGCAATGTGTGAAATTCACACATCAATGATTTTTAGCTCAATGTCTCACTACATTCTCTTAATATTCTCAAACGAGCTTCCTACCTGAGAAGTATCATGATCACAAGAAGACTGAAGACAAATTCCATACGTGCTTCCAAAGAACAAGTTAAAACCTGCCGCCCGGAGTTGTTTCACAGTCTACTGGTGTCATATTCTTCTAAAAATATCACCATGTTCACTTCCTGGTGTAGTTTTACATGATGCTGTTTTCTTTCTGAAATATATGACTTCCCTTGAAATCTGGCCTCAAGCTTTGTGAAACCGTCACTGATTGAAACGTTCAGTCAAAACGCGACAGAAGAAATGATGCATGGCCTTACACTTTACACGGTTCTGTAAGAGACCAACACTTCAACTCATTGCCTCACTGCTGCAAATGGCGCTTGTCAATCAGCTGCCAGCTCCGCCGGGGCTGATTTGTTGACCCTCGGCAAGAAAAAGGGCCACTGGTATTGATCGGCTGTAGGGCGTTTGACATGGCAAACGACTTGGAGTGGGGATGCCGACGCTGCGAAGAAAAGGCTTTCCAGAGCCAATGAGGCGTCAGATGATTGATTGATGTCGCGGGGAAACCGAAGACATGCTGAAGATATGAATCCTAGAATGGATCAATTCTCCGGGACAAACCAAAGCTAATAAGTAACTTCAGGATATGCAGGTGTCATGCGCCAGTGGGTCGTCCCTTTTGAGTTGTTAACAGGTTACTGATCACAGATATACGTAACTCAGAAAATATTTCAGTTTATGAGGTCTAGATCATGACCTCCATCCAGTGGCTTCAGGCAAATACTAAACACCGACTGTAGTCTCCGGAGATGGGATGATTAAGGATTCTAGCTACTTGGAAGTTTTTTTCTGAAAAGTTTGTCCATTTGTTTTAACATTCTTCACAGAACCTTTAGTTATATTTTAACATAGTGAGGTTTTATATTGATATTAAAAAAAAAAAACTCTATAGGAACCTCAGTCTTCATTCATCTGATGGTGGTCAAACTGACAGAAATGATGTTCCCTCGTCCAGATGAAACCAGTCAGCGATGGAGAAATGCTACACTGTCGATTTAAAGATATCCCAACAGAAAAGCTTCCGCTCCATCATCGACAGATTGCGAGACTGAATTCTGAACCCTTTAATGCATTAATTATTTACAGACTTATCCAGATTATTTAGAGTTTTTTTTTTTTATTACTTAAAATTGCATGACGTGACTTTTTCTATATATCCCTTAAATTAAAGTAACAGGATTATCCATGTATAGGAATACCGTAAGTAAAAATGGATAAATAAAAAAAAATCGCTAAAACAAAAACTGAAAAATATCTAATTCTATTTAATAAATATTCAAATTATAGAAAATATTTACGAACAAAATATAGCAAGAAAATTTACGCATGACGCAGCTGATTTCGGAAGATAAAAATCTATCTTCAGTTAAAAAAAAAAAACTTCAGTTTTAGTTTAGCTTTAGTTTAAAAACACTAAACACTAACACTCATTTTTCAACTTCATTTTTAAAAAAAAAAAACTTTCATTTCTGTAGAAAGTTTGTAAAGATCTAACAGACACATGTTGCACTGAGATATAGTCCAGAGAGTGACTGAAATGATTTATGTTAAATGTACATCTTATATTTTCCTAAAAACAGCCTTAAAGTGACTGTCCGTTTGTGTGAACACTGTACCTGAAAGGGTTAAACCCTCATACACTGGCTTATCACAGTTTACACGTCTGATCGAGTTTCATTGTGTTGCTGGCAATTTTTCCCCCTAGACTTAACAAGGTCATGATGGAGATACTCAGCACCAGTAGTTTCGTTGCACCTCCGTCTCTGTTCGTTTCCCCATAACAACGAGACAACAAAATCCTGTCGGCCAGAGAGTTGCTTATTCAAGAACACGAGAGATGTTCGGCTTTAATCTAGGTAGTTATCTAAGATGGTATGACATGCACGTGCATCAGAGTGTCTGTAAGCTTTCGTGTCTTCACAGTGAACCTGAACAGTCACATGCGCAACGTGTGGCCCAGTTTATTGTTACTACACGCCTGGTGGAGATAGTGGCTCGAGATAAACACACAGGGCTGATTACGTGTGTGCTGATACACTGTATAATCTCCACATAACAATAATTACCTCATATAACCTCGTGGAATATGAAATAATCACAATACTGTAAAAAATTAAACAAACAAACAAAACAAAACGTCCACACCCACTATTAAAACTAGCCTCCTTCTGAACAGAATGCTGGTACTGCGATGGTATTTTTGAAGTGGCCGAGATAACGACACCATGTCTGCTGATTGTATAAGAGATAACCTCCAACACAGAGTGCTGATTATCATAAAGGACGCTCCGACACAAAGCCTGCTATTTTCTGCTGTTGGGACACTTTGGTTAAAGTTCTCTCGCTTATACGTACCATCTAAACCAGAGGCTTTGCTCCTTTTCCTTACACACAGCTGTATGATATAAAAATAGCATGTTATTTTAATTCAATTCAGTTTTATCTTTGCAGCACTTTTAACAGTGGACAGCTTTTCAGAAGTATATAAATGCCAGATAGAAATTTTCAATGTATAGCTTTATTCCTGATGAGCAAGCCAGGGGCGATGGCGGCAAAGAAAAACTCCCTGAGATGATTCGCGGAAGAAACAGTCTCAAAGGAACGAGAGTAAACAGACTCGAAAGGGAACCCATCCTCATCTGGGCGACACCGGATAGTGCGATTATAAATAAATCCCTTCTGAAACTGTATACTATAAAGTCAAAAGGTGCAGTTGTGTTAAAAGGAGCTTATGAGCAACTTATGCGTATGAGCATCAGAGTTATTCCTGGATTCATTACCGTTTTAACTTGAAGTCTGTTGTGCTGTTCAATGATGGCGATGCAAAACTGTTCATAGCACCTTTTTTTTTTTTTTTTTTTTTTTTTTTTTTT